>UESW01000322.1:0-43976 GCA_900491605.1 Calamus simplicifolius | reverse complement strand
TATCTAATAAAAGTTCTCTTCTTTTAATATTGAATCTTTAAGTGTTTGGCATAGTAGACTTGGTCATGTGAATTTTGATCGTATTCATTACATGACAAATCTTAATCTAATTCCTAAAGTTCACATTGATAGAAAGTTTAAATGTGAGATTTGTATTCAAGTCAAGATGCCTAGAAAACCTTTTAAATCATTAAATAGGACTTCAACACTTCTTGAATTAGTCCATAGCGATGTATGTGACTCTACCAAGTTTCCTACACGGGGAGGAAGTCGTTACTTTGTAACATTCATAGATGACTTCCTCGATATTGTTACATATATTTGATAAAATCTAAGGATGAAGTATTAGATAAGTTTAAGATTTATAAAGTAGAAGCTTAAACCCAAACTGAAAAAAAACATAAGAAATTTAGGTCAGATCGCGGTGGTAAATATACCTCAAATGAAATGACTCTATTTTGTCAAGAATATAGGATTATTCATGAAGTTACACCACCATACTCTCCTCAATCCAATGGTGTAGCTGAACAGAAAAATCGTACATTAATGGATATGGTTAACTCAATGTTAATAAGTTCAGGCGTACCTGAGAACTTGTGGGGGAAAGCTCTTTTAGCTGCATGTTATATTTTAAATAGGATACCCCTTAAGGATAGTCCTAAAACACCTTTTGAGCTTTGGAAAGGTAGAACACCCAGGCTAGATTATCTTAAAGTATGGGGATGCTTAACTAAGGTAGGAATACCTGAATCTAAGAGAAGAAAAATAGGACCTAAAACCGTAGATGCTATCTTTATAGGTTATTCCTTAGATAGCAGTACAAATAGGTTCCTAGTGATAAATCTGATATAAGTGGCATTCAAATAATACTCTTATCGAATATAGAGATGCTACTATTTTGAAAATGTTTTTTCTTTCAAGAACCAAGTACCAAATCAACTCTCTTCTAATCCTTGCTTGGTTCATGATTCTATTGAAGCTGGGTCCTCTAATGAGTCAAAGAAAAGGAAAAGATCTAATCCTGAAGGTGGACCTTCTGAACTTAGGAAAAGTTCAAGGATAAGGAAAGAAAAAGATCTTGGTGAAGGTTTCTTTACTTCCTAGTCGAAGGCGAACCTTCTTCTTTTTCAGAGGCGATGTCTTCTCCTGATGCTCCGTTTTGGAAGGAAGCTATTCTTTATGAATTTAATTCAATCTTACAAAATGAAACTTGGATCTTATCTGATTTACCCCCTGTAAGCAAACCTTTAGGGTGTAAATGGGTATTTAAAAAGAAATTTAGACCTGATGGTTCAATAAAAAGTATAAGGCTAGATTAGTAGCCAAAGGGTATAACCAAAAGAAAGGGTTAGATTTCTTTGATACATATTCTCCTGTAGCTAGAATAACAACCCTTAGATCACTTCTTGCCATTGCTTCCATTCATAAGTTAATCATTCATCAAATGGATGTGAAGACCGCGTTCCTAAATGGAGATCTATATGGAACAGCTTGAAGTTTTATTGTAAAGGGACAAGAAGACAATGGTTTGTAAACTTATCAAGTCCCTTTATGGTCTTAAACAGGCTCTAAACAATAGCATGAGAAATTTGATCAAATTATTTTATCTTTTGGATTTCAAATCAATAATCATGATAAGTATGTTTATTCTAAAATTATCGACAATGATTGTGTAATTCTTTGCTTATATGTCGATGATATTTTAATTTTTGGAACATCTCTTGAAATTATTTCAAGTGTTAAATCTTTCCTCTCTTCTAAGTTTGACATGAAAGATTTAGGTGAAGCGGATGTAATCCTAGGAATGAAGCTTATCAAGTCCCATGAAGGGATAGCTCTTTCTCTTTCTCATTCTATAGAAAAAATGATCAAGAAGTTTGGTTATTCTAATTTTAAATCAATATCTACTCCTTTTGATCCTAGCTTTCACCTAAAGAAAAATTTAGGTGACCCAATTAATCAATTAAGTATTCTCAAATTATAGGATCTCTCTGTATGTAGCAAACAGAACAAGACCTAATATTGCCTATGCTATAGGAAGGCTGAGTAGATATAATCAAAATCCTGATCAATCTCATTGGGTAGCCTTAGAAAGAGTGTTCCGATATTTAAAGGGAACACTTAATCTCTCCTTGATGTTCACTGATTACCCTGAGGTGGTTGAGGGTTACAGTGATGCTAATTGGGTCACTGATTCTCATGATTTAAAATCAACCACCGATATGTTTTTCTTCTTAGCGGTGTTGCTATTGCTTGGATCCACTAGGCAAACTATCATTTCTAGAAGCACCATGGAGGCCGAGTTGATAGCTCTGGATACCACCTGTAATGAGGTAGAGTGGATAAAAAATCTAATATCAGAGCTACCTTTGGTACCTAAGCCAGTTTCAGCTATATCAATCCATTGTGATAATAAGGCCGCAATTGAACTAACAAATCAAAAGAGTACCAATAAAAGATGAATCGCCATATACAGCTTCGTCATAAGTCTATAAGACAACATAAGAAAAATGATGTTATCTCTTTGGAATTTGTCAAATCTAAGAAGAATTTGGCAGATCAATTAACCAAGGAATTATCTAGGAGTGGAGTCCTAGATTCATCGAGGGGGATGGGGTTTAAGCCCATTATTTGGTCACCATCAGTGGATACCCAACCTCTGTGATTGGAGATCCCATGAATGAGGTTCAATGTGGTAGAAACGAAGCTGATTGAGTGATCGTGTTAGAGCACAAATTTTGAAAAAAAATTTCAACCTATCCCTATGATGAGTGCTCTTATAAAGTGACAAAGTAAATTTGTGTAAGGTTGAGTGATTCTCTTAATGGATCCGATGTAGGTTATCTGCAGGGTATTAGTCACAAATACCCTTGGAGGATTTACCTATATGAGAATTATCATATAAGGCCGTGACTAAAGGTTTGGGCTAACCTTAAGAAATTCTCATAAAAATCAAGGTACTAAGCGCAAGGCCTTTAATATGCGCTGACCGCTTAAACCCAATTGATTCATGCTGTGTGTGTGATTAGTAGAAGTCTGAGTCAAGGACCTAGTTCAAGACCTAATCCACTATGGTTCCTTCAGATGTATACAATCAATACTAAGTGAGGTTCAAATCCATATGACACCTCACCCATTGCGCAGTATAAGATGCTCTAATTTTTTTTGGTATATTAATTTTATTATTTATTTTATTTTTATTTTTTAACTTTTGTGGGGGATTGTTGACTTTTATCGTTTAAAGAAAAAAAAGGAAAGTTAAAAGTTAAAAGAAAAGGTAATGAACCCACGCGAATGCTCGCGTGGGACGTTGGGGAACGCTTGCAGCAAGCGTTCACGAAACGCTCGCAGCGAATGTTCGCGGAACATTCGCGGAACGCTCGGCGAGCATTCCGTGATTAATATGTTCCATTTTTTTTTTCCGTTTTGGGAGGAACGGTAACAAGGCCTAACGGGCAAAAAATATTTTATATAAATATATGTATAGACTAAAGAAAAAAGAGAATAGAGAAGGCAAAAAAAAGAAAATCTAAATCCTAAAAAGATTTATTCAAGATCCTGTTGCTGCAAATCCTTGGAGTTATCCTTGGAGTTAGGAGTCTATCTGCTTGGAGTTGGGAGTTTGTCTTCTGTTGCTGCAAATGCTATTTGGAGTTGGGAGTTTGTCTTAACCTGTTTGTCTCAACCTAGTGAAAGCTACTAGTGGTAAAAAGTGTATTTAACTATTTTATTGTTATATTTTATTTGGGCATATGAAGAATCATTGGATTTGCACCTCTACCTGATCGTGCTCGTGGTAGGAGGATCGGATCGAACCGGATCGTTGTACCTTAGGGACAAATTGCCAATAACCCGCACGAGGGGGTGAAAACTTGTCCTTAGAGCAGTGTCTAACACGTCTCGACCAGTTTGATCCCTTTTAACTTAAATTTAGATTTTGAATTTAAATTTTAAATTAATTATTCTAGCATTTTTCTAAAAATAATTTTTTTAAAAATCAAAACATTTTTTCTAACAGCGAGAAGTAATGACGTAAACAAGAAACGGAGTTATCCTGAGGCGGAAATGATGAGTAGTCCAAAATCCGATACGAAAATTTTGAGTATATATATATATATATATTCGTTATCAATAGGACTGCAAACAGATCAATTGGAAGGGATCAGGTCATGATCTCAAATAGATTCGATTTTATATTCAGATCTTAATTTTGGATTTGGATCTAACTTGTTGATTGCATCCAATCAAATAAGTTCTATAAAAGAAATTTTAAATCTAACAAATTATTTAAATATATTGTGATCGAATACAAAGTATTGCATTTTCAGTTAAACATCTAACATTTTTTTATTATTAAAATAAAAAAATTAAATGAGATCAAGAAGAATTAACTTAAACCTAAATTTTTATTAAAACTCTTAATTTTATCCAACTAAATACTATTCTTACATTTATAAATTATGATATTTAAATATTTATTTATATACTTAAAGATACTATAAAGTTAAATATAAATATTTAGATACAATTAGAAAAAAAAATATTGAAGGAGATCAAGTTGTTGAAATAAAAAAAAAAAAGTAGTTTAAATTAAAATTTATTCAATAATTTTTTAATAATTTATAAAGATAATTAGAGTAAAATAAAATAAAATTTATATAATTACGATTTATAGATTTGATAAATTAGGTTTAAATAAGATTGGATCGAAAAAATATAAGATTTAAATCTAATTCAAAATTTAAATCAGTTCGAATTCTTAAATACAACATAATTCACGAGTCTCTGCATACATGGGAATTAGATCGAATCGATCCAGCTCATTTATGCTTCATTGGAGAGCTTTATTGTTTGTTATTTCCACATGTCGTGCATGTGATTAAAACATATTTTTTATTTTATGCAGATAATGAAAACAACACTATTATTTTATTACTATTGCTTGTTCTCTCACAGCTAAATAATATTCTGACCACAATACAATATAGATGTTGTGATCCTAAGTCAGATAATCAAATTTCAGAGCCAATGTACAATCAGTAAAAGGTAGATGTTAAGGAAGAACTTGAAACAATTAATTACTATCTTCTAGTTTATCTTTAACATAATTCATTTATTATTATATGCAAAGAATCTGAATATTTGGTACGGCTTAAAATTTGATTTTTACACAACATGTATAATGCTCACAACTGTACGCATCAAGGCTTGAGGGTGCAACTCAATCATGCGCAGATACTTTCTAATTTGATTTGAAGTAGATATTCGAATAATTCATCATTAAATTAACACATATTCTTAATAAGAGTGGTGACAACACAAAGCCAGTTAATCTAAATAATAGACCACAAAATAGGTACATAAAATACTTGAATATAAGTTTGTGTTGGTGGAAAAGATTGCGGTCTTTTTTTTTTTATAAGTTTTTTTATGGACTTATAAAAATAAATAAATAATTAAGACGCTATAAGAAAATGACTTATTATGACGAATTAATTCGTCGCAATAAGTACAAAATTCACCGTAATAAGTTATGACGATGATAAAAAATTCATCGTAATAAAATATAAAATCATCATAATAACTTATCGTTATTACTTATTATGGCGACTTATTTTCGCCGTAATAGATTTCTATTATGACGAAACCATTTCGTCATTATATTTTTTTAAAAAAATTAATTTAAATAAAAACTTATTATGGTAAAAAATAAATATCATCGTAATAGGTCTGTTTATTATGACGAAACTATATTTCGCCGTAACAAATTGAAATAAAAATAAAAAAAAAGAAATCCTAATACATCACGGTACATATTACGATGAAAAATAAATATCGTCGTAAAAGATCTGTTTATTACGGTGAAACTCTATTTCACCGTAATAAACTGAAAATAAAGAAATCCTAATATATCATGGTACCTATTACGATGAAAAATAAATATCGTCGTAATAGGTTTGTTTATTACGGCAAAACTGTGTTTTGCCATAACAAACCAAAAATAAAAATAAAAATAAAAATAAAAATCCTAATATATCTCGGTACCTATTACGATGAAAAATAAATTTCATCGTAATAGGTCTATTTTTTATGGCGAAACTATATTTCGCCGTTATAACTAATTGTTACGGTGAATTTAATTTTTATTTCGCCATTATAAATGAACATATAACGATGAAAATATTTCGCCGTAATAGGTTCACCACAAATACCATACTTTCTTGTAGTGAATAATATTATCCAATTCAAAACACGTTATGAATTGTGCTTCTTTTAAATACAATAAACTGTTGCCTGTTCTTTTAAATACAATTCAGTTCCAGGCATCGCAGGTCGACTCCACTGATGGCGGGCCGCCCGTCGAACTCTCACCACAGGAGAGTTGTTTTTGGGAGCTATTGGTGCCCAGCCGCGAGACCGTAGGGTCTACGGTTTGGGCGCTAAAGCTTCTAGATATTTTTCTGGCTCCACTTTGCACTATTATGGCGATATTCCTCTTGATCGTTTAGACAATATTCAAAGATCTATTATGAAGGAGGTTCGGCAGGAGGTTGACAGGAGGTTCGACAAGAGCTTGCAGATATGAGAGAGCATATGCGTCAGATGCAAGATTTGATTCGCCAAATGCCGCAGGGTTCATTCCAGCCTCCGCAGCCTTCCCGTGATCGTGACAGTGGGGATTCCTGATGTATTTTTTTCTACTTATGTTTTGTATATTAAAATTTATAAGTATTAATATATTAAATTTTTATATATTTTTAAAATTTTATGATGAATGTTTCGATCAATATTTGAAGGCAATGAAATTTATAATAACAATTTAATGTTATTTTAAAAAATTAATTAGCGACGCTATTGCGACGAAAATTTTTTGTTGCAATATTTTTTTTAAAAAAATTAAATTTATAAATTTGTGACGCATTAGCGATACAAATTGCATCATAATATTGCAACGCATCTGTATGCATCACAATATTGCGACGCATTTTTGGGCGTTGCAATATTGCGACGCAATTTGGAGTCACTAATGCATCGCTAAATTATGGCGCATTATCTTTTGTCACAAAATAGTGATACAATTTTTTACGTCACAATTTCGTTGCTATTTAGCGACGAAATTGCGACTGATTGCTATTTGCGATGAAATTTATAGCAACGGCCAAAATGCATCGCTAATGCATCGCTAAATGGATTTAGCGACGCATTAGCGATGCATTTTGACATCACTAAAATAAATTTTCTTGTAGTAAAGAACATCGGCTTAAGCTCAAGCAAAAGCCCAATTTTGAACCTAAGATCCATCTAACTAAGTCAAATTCAACCCCAAATCAATTCAAACCTAGGGAAAAGATTTTAAGAAGAAAAAATTTCAATCCAAATCACTAATCACCCAAACCTCCACAAAATCGATCAAATCAGACCAAACTAAAAGTCAAAAATAATAAAGAAATATTATACTTCATGTACAGAAGGTCTAATCATGTGGCGAAGAATTGCTTCCATCGAAAGATTGAATCACTGAGGAAATCATCTAAATATCAAGTTAACATGGTCGAAAGTGGTGTTGAGCCTTCTTTTAGGTCAGTAAATTCAAACCCTTAATTAATTAACCCAACTTTCTTGCGATTGGTGGCTTGATTTAGGAGCTAATATTCATGTCTGTTTTGATCGCTCTTGCTTCTCCACCTCTTAGGAATCAAGTGGAGGAGGTGTAACAATTGAGAATAATTCTTTAGCACAAGTGCTTGAAAAAGGTCAAATGGACCTAAGGATGACCTTTGGAAAGATCCTGATCCTTCACAAAGTGTTGTTCATCCCTAGTATTAAAAAAAATTGATTAGTGGATCTCTTCTTATATCTAGGGGATATAAAATTATTCTAGGGTCAAATAAAGATATAATTATTCGTAATAACGAGTTTGTTGGAAAAGGCTTTGTTTGTGAAGGTCTTTTCAAATTAAATGTAGCCTTCAAGTTATCTAATAAAAGTTCTCTTATTTTTAATGTTGAGTCTTCAAATGTTTGGTATGGTAGATTTGGTCACAAGAATTTTAATCATATTAATTGCATGACAAATTTTAATATAATACCTAAAGTTCATATTGATAGAAAGATCAATGTGAGATTTGTATTCAAGCCAAGAGACCTAAAAACCTTTTAAATTAGTAAATAGGAACTCGACACTTCTTGAATTAGTCCATAGCAATATGTGTGACTCTACCAAGTTACCTATGGGAAGAAAATCGTTCTTTATAACATTCATTGACGACTTCTCCTGATATTATCACATATATTTGATAAAATCTAAGGACGAAGTCTTAGATAAGTTTAAGATTTATAAGGCAGAAGCTCAAACCCAAACTAAAAAAAAACCTTAAAAAACTAAGGTCAAACCGAGGTGGCGAATATACCTCAAATGAAACAACTCTATTTTGCCAAGAATATAGGGTTATTTATGAGGTTACACCATCATACTATCCTCAGTCCAATGGTGTAGCTAAATAAAAAAATTATACCTTAATGGATATGGTTAACTCAATATTAATTAGTTTAGGTGCACCCAAGAACTTATGGGAGAAAACTCTTTTAGCTGCCTACTATATCTTCAGTAGGATACCCTTTAAGGACAATCCTAAAATACTTTTTAAGCTTTAAAAATGTAGAACACCCAGGTTAGATTACCTTAGAGTATGGGGGTGTTTAGCTAAGGTAGGAATACCTAAACCAAAAAGAAGAAAGATAGGACCTAAAATCGTAGATGTTATCTTTATAGGTTATTCCTTGAATAGCAATACCAATTGGTTCTAGTGATAAACTTTAAAATAAGTGGCATCTCAAATACTCTTATCAAATCAAAATATGCTACTTATTTGAAATGTATTTCCATTTAAGAACCAAGTTCCAAATCAAGTCTCTTCTAATTGAAATTATTTCAAGTATTAAATCTTTTCTTTCTTCTAAATTTGATATGAAAGATTTAGGTGAAGCTGATGTAATCCTATGGATGAAGCTTATCAGATCTGATGAAGGGATAGTCTCTCTCTTTCTGACTTTATAGAAAAAAATGATCAAAATTTTGGTTATTATGATCTTAAACTAGTATTTACTCCATATGATTCCAGCTTTCACCTAAAGAAAAAATTAGATGATCCAATTGATCAATAAAATATTCTTAAATCATAGGATCCCTTTGTATATAACAAATAGGACAAGACCTAATATTGCCCATGCTATAAGAAGACTTAGTAGATATAATCAAAATTCCGATCAATTTCATTGGATAGCCTTAGAAAGAGTATTCCGATATGTAAGGAAAACACTTAATCTTTCTTTGATATTCATTGAATACCTTAAAGTGGTTGAGGGTTACAGTGATGCTAATTGGGTCACCTATTCTCATGATATTAAATTAACCATCGAATATCTCTTTCTTCTTGGTAGTACTACTATTGCTTAGGGATCACTAGGCGTTTTTATCTCTAGAAGCACCATGGAGGCCAAGTTGATAGCTCTTGATACCACCTATAATGAGGCAGAGTGGATAAAAAATTTAGTATCAAAGCTATCTTTGGTACCTAAGCCAGTTCTGACTATATCAATCCATTATGATAATAAAGCTCAATCGAACTGATTAATGAAAAGAGTACTAATAAAAAGATGAATTGTCATATACGGACGACTTCATCATAAGTCTATAAGACAACATTAAAAAAATGTTATCTCCTTAGAATTTATCAAGTTTGAGAAGAATTTAGCAAATCAATTAACCAAGAAATTTTCTAAGAGCGATGTCATAGAATCATCGAGGGAATGGGACTTAAGCCCATTATTTGGTCACCAATAGTGAAAACCCAACCTCTATGATTGGAGATCACACGAAAGAGGTTCAATATGGTAGAAACTAAACTGATTGAGTACTGATCGTGTTAGAGCATAATATTTTTAAAAAATTTCTAATCCTATCCCTATGATGAGTGCCCTTATAAAGTGACAAAATAATATGTGGAAGGTTGAGTTATACTCTTAATGGATACCAGCTATAATCGAACTGACTAATGAAAATAGTACTTATACGGCTTCGCCATAAGTTTATAAGACAACATAAGAAAAATAATGTTATCTTCTTAGAATTTGTCAAGGTTGAGAAGAATTTGGCAAATCAATTAACCAAGGGATTTTCTAAGAGCGATGTTATAGAATTATCGAGGGGATGGAACTTAAGCCTATTATTTGGTCACTAGCAGTGAAAACCCAACCTCTATGATTGGAGATCCCATGAAAGAGGTTCAATATGGTAGAAACTAAACTGATTGAGTACTGATCGTGTTAGAGCATAATTTTTTTTAAAAAATTTCATCCTATCTCTATGATGAGTGCCCTTATAAAGTGACAAATAAATCTGTATAAGGTTGAGTTATACTTTTAATGGATCCCAGGTAGGTTATCTGCAGGGTATTAGTTACAAATACCCTTGAAGGATTTACCCATATGAAAATTGTCATATTAAGCCATAACTATGGGTTTGGGCTAACCTCAAGAAATTCTCATAAAAGTCAAGGTATTAAACGCAAGGCTTTTAATATGTGCTGATCACTTAAACCCAATTGATCCATACTATGCATGTGATTAGTAGAAGTTTGAGTCAATGATCTAGTTCAAGGTTTAATTCACTATGGTTCCTTTAGATATATACAATCAATACTAAATGGGATTCAAGTTGACAGGATGACATGCACTCTTGAAAAAGAAAGAAAAAAAACCATTGAAGCGATCAATGAAGTGGGTTATCATCGATGAAAACATAATTTTATGGTAATAGCCTACTGTGAGGCCTCAACTATCTCATTGGAAATGCAGAAGATTAGGATTCACTATTGGAACACTAGGTTAAAATTGAAAGAAAATATTTGCTTTGAGGCATGGATGTAATATTTTCCCATTACGGTGGAATTAAGTACCTCACTTGTAAGATATAACAAAGCACACATCTCTCTCAAAAAAAAAAACTTATGAGAAGGCTCTCCATATGATGGAGAAGAAAGTCTATTTATAATTAGTAGGAACAGGCACAACTGTTGCAAAATAACTGCCTTTGATAGTCATTCAATTCTCTTTTTAAAAAAACTTATCTGTCTGTTAATGAAATTAGAGCTTAATTGCCCGAGTGCACTTAACAAAGATTTAAATATTTATTTTATTAATGTGCCCCGCCCAGTTCATTTGGACATATCTTATCATAAGTTAACATTAAGATCTAGGTTCATACTTAAAAGCCTTCAAGCTTTTCTTTCTTTTTTAAGTGGGACAAAAATTTCATTTAAAAGTTAAGACTTGAAAAACAAAGCGTCACAAGAAGACTGGTGAATGGTAACTGATGTGGCTGATGTAGCCATGAGAGCAATCATGAAAAAATTAAAAGATTAAGGTGGCCCTGCCCCGGCACCTCCAAGTCGGCCGAGTCGGCCCCGCTTGACCCCGACATCTTCAAGTCGGCCGAGTCGGCCCGACCTTCCCAAGTCGGCTCCGCTCGGCCCCGGCACCTCCAAGTCGGCCGAGTCGGCCCCGACACCTCCAAGTCGGCCGAGTCGGCCCCGACCTTCCTAATTCAGCCCCGCTCGGCCCCGGCACCTCCAAGTCGGCCGAGTCGCCCCTGACCTTCCCAGGTTGGCCCCGCTCGGCCCCGGCACCTCCAAGTCGGCTGAGTCAGCCCCGACCTTCCCCGATCGGCCCCGCTCGGCCCCGACACCTCCAAGTCGACCGAGTCAGCCCCGACCTTCCCAAGTCGGCCCCGCTCGGCCCTGGCGCCCACCAGAAGAGCCGAGGTGGTCCCGACTTTCCCAAGTCGGCCCCAGGACGGTCCTAGCCATTCAGGCTGCCATCCTTCTGACCCGCGTCGTCTGATATCACTAGGCCCAACTACCCACTGGTCACGCCTCCGATGGGACCAAACCTAACTACCCATTAGCTCCACTGACTGATGGGACTTGGCCCACCAACCACCATTTTTTCCTCTCTGATGGGACAGGACCCACCAATCGGACCAAATTCACGCAACCCCCACGAACCCCACGGACATTCCTTCCTCACGGAACTCCACGTGGTCGTGCAGGTGTCAACCACCTATAAAAGGGTAAGTCCACTCAAGAACCAGGTATGCAAACTCATACACTTGCTACCCTATCACCCAGAGAGGGATTCCCCCTTTATGTGGATTCCTCTTACCTCCAAAAGAGCTCTTTTGAGCTCTCCCTCGGTTGTGACCTCGATTGCTGACTTGAGCGTCGGAGGATTCCCACCGGAGCACTCCTTCAGTCTTAGGACTTTTTGTAGGCCAACCGATTGGGCGAGGATTCATCGATTAAGCAGTTCTCTCCTCTCGACATTCAAGATCGGCGATCGGGCATCATTAAATTGGCGCGCCAGGAAGGGGATGGCACGGGGCGCTAGTTTTTCGTGATACCTAGCGGTGAACTCTTACCCCCTCTTCTTCCTTCATCAGCCATGGTGGTGACGCGAGCTTAAGATGCTTCCATCAGCTGTCCAGTGGGGCTTCCCCCGTCGGCTAGGCAGTAGGAGGCTGATCCCCCTGCTGCCGCCCCTCTCGTTGCCTATCCACCACCAGATGCAGCTGCCCCAACTGTGAAATAGCTGGCATCTCTCACCCAACAAGTCCAAACTCTCACTGACATGGTCCATGGACTTCAGCAGCAGTAGTCCGTGGCCACCCAGCACCAGACCGCTCCCCTGTCAGTCAATAGTCCGCAAGGGGAGGCTCTCCTCAGCGAGAGGCTGGTCGTTGTTAGGTTTCCCATAGGAAGCCTTGCCGTGAGCCTTCCAAGCGGCCACGGTCTCCTAATTGTGGACCGAGCAAGTTTTCTCCAAAACTGCACCACCAGGAGGAACCAAAGTGGAAGTCCCACCTTCTGCGTCCTTCTCCTTCTTCATCATCCTCTGAGCTATTTCAGAGGACCCCGACGATCAGCCGCCAGGCAGAGGAGCACCTGGATGAGTACAATCGGCGACTAGATGAGCTTGCCAAGAAGATCAACAATCAGCCGAAGGAGGAGTATGACACCTGTCCTCCCTACACCCGTCGGATACTGGAGGAGCCCATCCCCTCTAGATTCTGTTTTCCCTAGATAGATCCGTATGATGGTACGACAGATCCTCTCGACCACCTCGAGAGTTATAAAGCCATGATGCAAGTCCAGGGTGCTACAGATGCCCTTCTCTGCAAGGCTTTTCCTGCCACTCTATGGAAAGCTGCTCGCGTTTGGCACTCGTGCCTATCCCCTCACAGCATCAACTCCTTTCGAGAGCTGGAAAGAACCTTTCTGGCACATTTTGATGCATGCCGGCGGATCCCAAGAGTTGCGGACAGCCTCATCTTCGTGCGCCAGAAGGAGGGGGAGTCGCTGCAGGACTTCATGTCCCGGTTCAAGACTACCGCCCTTGAAGTCTACTATCTGGATGATGCGGTGGCAGTGCTGGAGCTAAAGCAGGGACTCGTCCCGTCTCGCTTTACCTTCTCTCTGGACAAGAAGCCCCCGAGTTCCTACTCCGACCTCCTCCTCCGGGCTTAGAAGTACATCCGCGCGGATGAGGTCGATCTCACCCATTGAGAATCCTCAAGGAGCTCCAGCCGCAAACCTGCTTGCCCTGAGCCCGGTGAACCCCCTCGTCACCGGCGGTCCGATCCGCCTTGCCGATCCGACAACAGGAGTCGAAGCCCCGTCCCTAATGAAAGCAAGCTCATGCCCTTTCTTGCCCCTCGATCTCACATCCTTATGGAAATCGAGGGCGAGCCTTATCTCCAGCGCCCTCCTCCTATGAAGAAAGGTTCTCCTCATGATAAGAGCCATTATTGCCGATTCCATCGGGATTACGGCTATGACACAGACAGCTGCTTCAGCCTGAAGCATGCCATTGAGGAGCTCATCCAGTGGGCTACCTTGGCAAGTATGTTTAGAAGGCGCTACAACCGCTGCCGGCACTTATGGGGCCCCCACCCGCTCAGGCTGCTATCGATAATACTCCCACGGAGCGGACGATTGGGATGGTGTCTTGGGGAGCAGTTTCCTCTTCTAAGTGGCCGAGAGGGGAGGAGGCACCAAGTAATGTAGTTCTTGGGGGAGGGGATCGATAAATGTTAAGAATGTAAATAATGAAGGCATCGCCGTCTCCATGACGATTGCCAAACACCATGTAAAAAGAATACTAGTTGATAGTGGCAGCTCAGCTAACATCCTTACCTATGATGCCTTTGTTCGAATGGGATTGTCCCTTGACTCTTCAGCACGTGGCAACCCCTTTAGTTGGATTCACTTGGGATTTAGTAAGGGTTGAGGGTGAGATATCCTTGCCTGTGATAGCCAGAACACCGCTACGCCAAAAGCATGGTCATCATGAAGTTCCTGGTTGTACGAGTCCCTTTGGCATACAACACCATCCTCGGGTACCCAGGTTTAAATCTATTGGATGCGATTATTTCCACCCGGCGCCTACTGGTGCAGTTCCCTATTAGCGGAGGTATTGGGGAGACGAGAGGTGAGGTCAGCTCAGTCCTGCCCTGCTATCACACAGCGTCAAGTCCTTTGGAGGCCAAGTCGGTCCCAGAAGCGCCTGACCCTAGGGAGTCCGACAGAGGGGGAGAGCTGGCCGAGCACCTCCTAACCTTTCTCCTCAGGGACGATCTGGCAAAGACCATGCGTATCGGCAGACTCATCCCTCTGGAAGACCGTGATCGCCTCCTAACCTTCCTGTGGGCCAACTCGGACGTCTTTGTATGGTCAACATCTGACATGCCCGACATCCCTCCAGAGGTGATCACCCACAAGCTCAATATCGATCCAAAACACCGTCTGATCTGCCAAAGGAAGAGAAGCTTCACCCCCGAGCGGCAAAAAGCTATTGATGAGGAGGTCAACAGGCTGCTTGGCACCAGCCATATCCGAGAAGCGCATTACCCTAGCTGGCTGGCTAATGTGGTCATGGTACGAAAGGAAAACGAGAGCTGGAGAATCTGCATCGACTTCACTGACCTCAACAAAGCGTGTCCGAAAGATAGTTTTCCCCTACCAAGGATAGACTAGCTAGTGGATTCTACCTCCAGTCATGAGCTCCTCAGCTTCATGGACGCCTTCTCTGGATATAACCAAATATGGATGGACCCCAGTGACGAAGAGCACACCTCCTTTGTGATGGAAAAAGGCATTTATTTTTACAAAGTGATGCCCTTCGGTCCTAAGAACGCGGGGGCAACCTATCAAAGATTGACGAACAAGGTCTTTCAGGACCAGTGGGTTAGAACATGGAGGTCTATGTGGATGACATGCTGACAAAAAGCACATGTGCCTCCAACCATGTCTCCGACATAGAGGAAACCTTCAACATCCTCCGCTGCTTCCAGGTCAAACTGAATCCCAAGAAGTGTACCTTCGAGGTCACGGCGGGCAAGTTCCTGAGTTTTATGGTGACTTAGCGGGGATCAGGCAAACCAGAGAAGATCAGTGCCATCCTCGACATGAGGCCACCATCCAGCAAGAAGGAAGTGCAATGACTAACGGGAAGGGTGGCGGCTTTAAGTCATTTCCTCTCCAAATCAGCCGAGAGGTGTCTGCCCTTCTTCAAGGCCCTGCAGAAAGTAGACAGCTTCAGTGGACGGATGACTGCCAGAAAGCCTTCGACGGGCTGAAGGTGTTTCTGTCTTCTCCGCCGCTCCTGTCCAAGCCAAGGGACGGGAGAGTCTTTTCCTCTACCTCACCGCCTCTCCCGAGGCTGTTAGCTCAGTCTTGGTGTGTCTCGATGCCGACGGAACCCAGAGGCCCATTTATTACGTGAGCAAGGTGCTTCATGATGCAGAGGTTAGGTACTCTAAGACAGAAAAAATCATCTTCGCCCTGATCGTCTCCGCTCGACGTCTTCGCTCGTATTTTCAAGCCCATCCCATTATGGTGCTCACGGACCAGCCCCTCCGAGCCATCCTGGCCCGTCCAGACACCTCAGGCCGACTCCCCAAGTGGGCCATCAAGGTAGGAGAGTTTGACCTCTCCTTCCAAGCACGGCCGGCTCTGAAGTCCCAAGTCTTGGCCGATTTTCTGGTCGAGTGCACTTGAGTAGATGAGGAGACCGGGAAGGTTTCCATGGAGCAGCATAAGCCCGAGCCGAGCGATGATGGAGAAACCTGGATCCTCCATGTGGACGGCGCGTCAAACTCTTAGGAAAGCGGTGCCGGCCTCATTCTTGCCGGACCGGGTGGAGTGAGAGCAGAATGTGCCATGCGGTTTGTATTCAAAGCCACTAATAACCAAGCCAAGTACGAGGCCCTGCTGGCAGAATTAAGGCTAGCCCAAGAGTTCAGAATAAGGTGTCTCAGAGCTTTCACTAACTTGCAACTCGTCTCCAGACAAATCAACAGAGAGTACGAGGCGCGTGACCCTGCTATGACTCAGTACCTGGGCAAGGTTCAGCTCTCGATCTCCCCATTAGCATTTTTCAGCATCAGTTACATTCCCTGAAGCGAGAACGCCAAGGCCGACATCCTCTCCCACCTGGTTACCTCCGCCGCTGGCATTGCAAGGGACGCCTACATTGAATACCTAGAAAGGCCCAGCATAGAAGACGGCGAGAAAGTCCTCCCGCTCACCCAAGGGCCAACATGGATGCATGCCTACGTCCGCTATCTCACTGATGGCACCCTCCCCGATGATCGCAATGAAGCCAAGCTACTCAAGTGGAGGGCCTCCAAATTTGTCCTCCTAGATGGACGTCTATACAGGAGGTCATTCTCCTACCCCCTGCTCAAATGCATGGGACCCACCAACGCCGACTACATCCTCAGACAAATCCATGAAGGCATCTGCAGAAATCACTTGGGGGGTAGGTCCCTGGCCTAGAAGGCCCTTCGTCAGGGATACTTCAGGCTCACCATGAGGGAGGATGCTGCCAAACTAGTTCAGAAGTGCGATGGTTGCCAGTGCCACGTACACATCCAGCACCAGCCGTCTACCCCGCTAAACCCACTCTCAGCCCCTTGGCCCTTCTCTCAGTGGGGAATGGACATCCTCGGGCCATTCCCCCCAGCTTTGGGATAGCGGAGATTCTTGCTAGTAGCCGTCGACTACTTCACCAAGTGGGTCAAGGTCGAGGCGCTGGCTAAGATCACCGAAAGTAAGGTCAAAGCTTTCTTTTGGAGGTCGATCATATGCCGCTTTGGCCTACCTCACACTCTCATCATGGACAACGGCTGCCAGTTCAACAATGATGCATTCAAGGCTTTCTGTGGCGAGCTGGGTATTCATCATCGATTCACCTCTGTCGGTCACCCCAGACCAACGGAGAGGCCAAGGTCATGAACTGCGCCATTCTCAGAGGGCTCAGGACTTGGCTAGATGGATCCAAGGGTCGATGGGTGGAGGAGCTCCCTAGTATGATATGGGCTTACCACACGACCCCCAGAGCCCCAACAGGCGAGACTCCCTTCAGTCTCGTCTTCGGATCTGAAGTCGTCATCCTTGTTGAGATCGGATTGCCCAGTCCGCGTGTAGAGTCCTTCAATGAGAAAAACAATTCCACACTGATACGAGCCAACCTAGACTTATCAACGAGGTGCATGACCGGACGACGCTACGTATGGCGACCTTCCGCTAGCGGGCAGCCAAATACTATAATGCCCGGGTTCGTCCCAAGGTCTTTCACCATGGAGATCTGGTTTTGAGAAAGGCTGAGGTATCCAAGCCTATGGAGGGGGGCAAACTGTCCCCCAACTAGGAGGGTCTTTATCGTGTCGCCGAGACACTCCACCAGGGGGCGTACAGACTAGAAGAACTCGATGGACGACCCATTCCATGTACTTGGAACATGGATAACCTCCGCCAATATTATCAATGATGTATCCCCCAAGAGCACGAGTAATAAAGGGGTCCCTTCCAAAGCCTTAGCCTACTCTCCATTGTATTCAAGGACCCGATCTCAGAAAAGGAGCTCGCCGGCATTGCGGCCCACGGGACACCACTCGGCCCCGATACGAAGGTGCCCCCGAGTCGATTAAGATCCTAAAGACTCCGTACCCGGTCGAGTCACCCTCGAGTGGCACACAAACCCCCGAGATGGTTCTAAAGGAGCTCACCAGGATCACGGCCCATGGGACACCACTCGGTCCCGGCACGGAGGTGCCCCCGACTCAGTTAAGACCCTAAAGGCTCTGTACCCGATCGAGTCACCCTTCAGACGGCACACAAAACCCCGAGGTGGTTCTAAAGGAGCTCGTCGGCATCGCGGCCCATGGGAAACCACTCGGCTCCAGCACGGAGGTGCCCCCGAGTTGGTTAAGTTCCTAAAGGCTCCGTACCCAGTCGAGTCACCCCTCGGACGGCACACAAACCCCCGAGGTGGTTCTAAAGGAGTTCGCCGGCATCACAGCCCACGGGACACCACTCGGCCCCAGCACGGAGGTGCCCTTGAGTCGGTTAAGACCCTAAAGGCTTTGTACCCGGTCGAGTCGCCCCTCGGGTGGCACACAAACCCCCGAGATGGTTCTAAAGGAGTTCACTGGCATCGCGGCCCATGGGACACCACTCGGCCCCAGCACGGAGGTACCCTCGAGTCGGTTAAGTCCCTAAAGGCTTCATACCCGGTCGAGTCATCTCTCGGGCGGTACACAAACCCTCGAGATGGTTCTAAAGGAGCTCGCCAGCATCGCAGCCCACAGGACACCACTCGGCTCCAGCACGAAGGTGCCCCCGAGTTGGTTAAGACCCTAAAGGCTCTGTACCCGGTCGAGTTGCCCCTCGGGCGGCACACAAACCCCCAAGGTGGTTCTAAAGAAGCTTGCCATCATCGCGGCCTACGTGACACCACTCGGTCCCAGCACGGAGGTGCCCCGAGTCAGTTAAGACCCTAAAGGCTCCATACCTGATTGAGTCACCCCTCGGGCGGCACACAAACACCCGAGGTGGTTCTAAAGGAGCTCGCTGGCATCGCGGCCCATGGGACACGAGTTGGCCCCAGCACAGAGGTGCCCCTAAGTCAGTTAAGACCCTAAAGGCTTTGTACCATTCGAGTCGCCCCTCGGGTGGAACATAAACCCCCGAGGTAGCTCTAAAGGAGCTCTCTGGCATCACGGCCCATGGGACACCACTTTGCCCCGGCACAAAAGTACCCCCGAGTCGGTTAAGACCCTAAAGGCTCCGTACCCGATCGAGTCGCCCCTCGGGCGGCACACAAACATCTGAGGTGGTTCTAAAGGAGCTCGCATGCATCGTGGCCCACGGAACACCACTCGGCCCCGGCACGGAGGTGCCTCTGAGTTGGTTAAGACCCTAAAGGCTCCGTACCCAGTCGAGTCGCCCCTCGAGCGGCACACAAACCCCTGAGATGGTTTTAAAGGAGCTCGCCGGCATCACGGCCCATGGGACACCACTCAGCCCTGGCACGGAGTTGCTCCTGAGTCGGTTAAGACCCTAAAGGCTCCGTACCCGGTCGAGCCACCTCTCGGACGAACACATATAGCCGAGGTGGTTCTAAAGGGCCCCGCTCGGGCCCGGCGTCTCCAAGTCATCCGAAGCGGCCCCGACCTTTCCTGGTCAGCCCTGCTCGACCCATGCATCCCTAAGTTGGCCGAGTCGGTCCCTACCTTCCCCGGTCGGCCCTGCTCGGACCCTGACACCTTCAAGTTGGTCTCAGCACTAAGTTGCCTCGGATCGTTCCAAGTCCTTAGAAGAATCGTGCGCGAACAAATCTCCCTTCAAACAGCCCGCAATAGCTTAAGGCATCTTAAGCAACCTTTCACGTGGCTGGCGTATCTCTTGAAGATGCATCCAAACATTGGCAAATCTAAGACTGCGATCCGGCCATGGCATCGTCGATGTACGCAATGCCCAGAAATGGAAAACATATCAGAAGGAAAGGTCCTCCTCATTAATAGGTACGGGGCCCGCCTTGTCGTTAGTTGCATGATAAAATGTTCGACCCCAAAGGAAGAAAGAAACAAACAAGGCAAAACACAAAAGCATTTTCACAAAAAGCTCTTCTCCATTAATAATGGAATTGAAGTACAAAATTTGGTCAGAGGCCGATCAAAAAAAGAAAGGAGAAAAAGAAGAAACAACAACTCTTCAAGGCTCGCTCGGGCCCTGGTCTCCCTCGTCGTCCCCCTCCTCCGCCGGGCCGTCGTCAGATTTTCTGGGGCGGATCCCCTTGAGCTCAGCGATGTTGATTTTAAGAACCACGGACACCCTAGTTTTGCACATGTCAAAGCCCTTAACATAGGCATCGAGGCTGGCCTCGAGGACCTCCTTCTCAAATTTCGGTGAGGACTTGTAGCTGATGATGGCATGTCCCACCCCGGCCTCAGCCTACTGCGTCCTAGCATCGGCCTCCTGGGCTTGTATCTCGGCCCGCTATGCCCTAGCCTCAGCCTCCTTGGCTCGCGTCTTGACCTCCCAGGCTCGGCTCTCGGCCTCCTCGGCATGGGTGCTAGCCTCGTCAGCATAGGCCACTGCCCCGGCCTTCTCCTGGCTTGCCTCGGCCACCGCCCTCTCCGCGGTGGTGGCTCGCTGCATGGCGGCAAGTGCTTCATCCCGCGCCGCCTTGGCCTGCCCCTCGGCATGTTGGAGCTTGCGCGCCAGCTCCTCCAACCGCGCCTCGGCGACCTCCAACTTGGCCGAGACCAGTGCCAGCTTGGCCTCGGTGGCGGAAGCCCAGCCACCTTCAGCCTCGGCCCGTCACTCCGCCTCCCTTATTCGACCGCCTAGATTCTCCTCCTGGGCCTTGGCCTCATGGTGAAGTCGAGCAAGGCTCTGGGATTGCGCCGTGCTCTCCTTCTTATACTTCTTGGTCCGCGCCATAGCCTTCATGAGTGCGTCGCCAAAATGGGACAGCGCTTCGTGGTGGGCGATCGCGCCATTGGCCATCTGCAGTAGGAGAGTGTGTTAATCACAGGGAAAACTTAAGACATCACGAAGCATATTCAGAGATGAAGAAATTCAGAAGGTTGCCTGGATGATGGAGACCATCACCATGTCCAATATTGCGGAGTGGCTCTGCCCCCGCATTTCCTTGTCAGACTCAGCAGTCCGAATCCTTGACAAAAGATAGGCGGCCTGCCCGGCGTCCGCCATTGAATTAAGCCTGGGCGCCGGACGCGTTGGCCCCTCCTGCGGACCTTCAACCCGAGGGCGAGTCGGGCGGCATGCTGATCGTTGGGATGATCTCCCTGGCCCATCCCTCTGCTTCATGGTCGCCTCCGCCCAGCCTTGGATCTCCTAGCAACTAGCTCCCCTCTCCGGTAGTTGGGGGAGCCCTCTCCATCTCCGGCTCTGCGGTAGCCGGAGAGTTGATGGCAATTGTAACCTGCTCCTCCTCGGGCGCGTCAGCGATGGCAGGGGTCTCCTCTTCGAGATCCATGACCACCATGACTACTTTGGTGGTGACCGGGATCTCCCCTTCCTCTACCTCGGTCCTGGCTGGCCTCGGGACCACTTCTCTAGCCGGCCCTGGGACCACTTCTCCAGCCGGCATTTCTACTGTCGGCTCCTTCGCAGGCATTGGAGCCTTGGGGACTTCGGTAGCCCGAGCCGACTCGGCCTGCTCTCTCCTTCGAGCCCTCTTCGCCGGCCTTTCTGATTCTCCTGTTGCATGCCTCTTTTGCTGCAGGGCGGCTTCAAACTCATCGGCAGAAAACTTAATCGCTGCACCAAAAAGTGACAAATGTTAGCAACGTCGTGCAATAAACTTTGGGTCGAGACAGAAGGAGATGAACGTCGTGCTCACCAACCGCCGGGGCCAACTCGGCCTCAAGTAGGTTCTCCTCGGATAGGAGTTCCTTGTAGCCAGGGATTTGGCACGAGGACAACTGGGTAAAAAGTTCCCTATCTCTTTCCCCCACGGCGGCGTTATCATTAGGGCTGGTGTCTGGCTCTCTCCAATCAGCCCTTACCCCCTCGATATGAGCAAAAAGGAATCGGGGCTTCCATCCCCTAATCTTAGACAGAAGACCTAAGGGGAAGGCTCTACCTGGCTTGGCGCTGAATGCCCACCAGGCCCCCTCACCTTGGCGGCGAAGCTTATAGAAAGCCCGGAACAGTGACAGCCCTGGTCAGGCCTCCTGGAAGTAGCAAAGTATAACAAAAGTGTAGATGATCCGAATCGAGTTTGGAGTCAACTGCGCCAGCACTAATCTATACCTATCTAAAAGGTTCAAGAAAAAGAGATGGAGAGGAAGGCACAGCCTGCATCGAAAAACTCCTCGTATAGAGCGACCTGACCAGGGTGGACGGAAGTCACTCTATCTTTGGGCCCCGGCGCAGATAGGTGGATGAAACTGGGAACCCTATATCTAGCCCTAATAGCCTCTACGTCCTCTGAAGTCATGGTTGAGGCCACTCCCGATGGACCTGGGTCAGGACCCACCGCCGGAAGTGTTGGACGACGGGAAGACATAGGAATTGCCCTAATAGGGGAAGTTGGGGTGGACAGAGGTCTGGTCACCATCGGTCGGTTGCGAATGGCAATGCCACCCACCAACCGGGGCACCTGGTTGACTGAAGGGGTTTGGTCTTCACTATCGGAGTAGGAAGACTTTACCATGGGCCTCTTACCCTCCCTAATGGCACAGTGGTCCATGGGTGAAAATGAAGGATGAAACTAATCTAGAAATCAAAGGGAACTCGAAGACAGAAGGACTCAGATCGCAGAAGAACTCAGGAGAGGGAAAGGTGGAAGAAAGTGATGGCAATAAAAGCTTTCCCCTAGCCCTCGGGGCGCTTTTATACCCTCCATTTCCGAACGGCGACGCCCGAAGCCCCAAGACATGGGATGCTTCTATTGCGCCACGGGTTGTCCGCTGGCAATCTCGCCTGCGCCCGAGACGTGCCGCTCTGATTCATCCCAAGAGCGCGATCCCCGACCAATCGCGAGGCCTAGAGAATGGAGAGGAAATAATAACTTCCACCTTTTTCCCATCCCCCGATGGGCGCCTTCCTCAAGGCGTTCGGCCTTGACGTCAGCCCCATCTACCGCATGATTGTGGAGGATCTACGAGGCGACACTGCCTTGGGAAAACATGCCAGCTCACCAAGCTATTGAAAGCGCACTAAGGGGCAATCATTTTTTGAATTTTTGTGCCCCTTTCGCCCAAAGGGCAGCAGGCACGTGGCTCTTCGTGCTCAGGGGCGGGGGGGCATCTGATGTGGCTGATGTAGCCACAAGGGCAATCATGGCAAAATCAAAAGCTTAAGGCGGCCCTGCCCCGACACCTCCAAGTCGGCCGAGTCGGCTCCAACCTTCCCAAGTTGGCCCCGCTCGGCCCTGGCACCTCCAAGTCGGTCGAGTCGGCCCCGACCTTCCCCTATCGGCCCCGCTCGGCCCCGGCACCTCCAAGTCGACCGACTCAGCCCCGACCTTCCCTGGTCGGCCCCGCTCAGCCCCGGCATCTCCAAGTCGGTCAAGTCGGCCCCGACCTTCCTAAGTTGGCCCGGCACCTCTAAGTCGGCCTAGTCAGCCCCAACCTTCCCCGGTCGGCCCCGCTCGGCCCCAGCACCTTCAAGTCGGCCGAGTCGGTCCCGACCTTCCCTAGTCGGCCCCGCTCGGCCCCAACATCTCCAAGTCAGCCGAGTCAGCCCCGACCTTCCTAAGTCAGCCCTGCTCAGCTTCGGCACCTCCAAGTCAGCCGAGTCGGCCCCGACCTTTCCCGGTCGGCCTCGCTCGGCCCCGCTCGGCCCCGGTACCTCCCCGACCTTCCCAAGTCGGCCCTGCTCAGCCCCGGTGCCCCCCAGAAGAGCCAAGACGGTCCCGACTTTCCCAAGTCGGCCACAGGATGGTCCTGATCGTTCAGTCCTGTTGACCCAATTATTGATTTTGGTGATTAATAAAAGACTTAAGTATATTCATTTTGTTTCTAATAGATTTAACAAGTGTTTCAGGGATTGAAAATGTTTGATCAATCAAAATGGATAAAGAAACATGTTTTGAATCAATGTTTTAAAAGAAACTTTCAAAGTTCAGAGCATGGAGTCGACACCCAAATAGTCAGGAGCCGACCCCAAGGTATATCAGAAGGTTTCTAAGATTTTGGCACAGCCTGGAGTTGACACCCAAGGTTTCAGAGCCGACTCCAACCTGAGATACAGAGAAGTGCATTCTGTTTTAGTTTCTGGAGCCGACACCTAGAATTCAGGAGCCAACACCTAAGATTTTGAGAGCCGACACCTGAGTTTCTGGAGCCAACTCTAACCTGAGAACAGAGAGCGTGTTTTATGGACTTTTCTGAAGCCGACACTTACAGTTTTTGAAGCCGACTCCTGAAAGCGACAAGCCGACACTTACCTTTCTCGGAGCCGACTCCCCAACACTTTTTCTTTTCTATTTTTGAACACCTGACTTGGAGCCAACACCTGAAAAGTTGGAGCCAACTCCAACCTGTCAGGAATGGATTTTTCATCTGTCAGAATATACTTCAACAGTAAGATTTCTTTTCACCTAACCTCTAACTGCTATTTTCTTTGTATGTAGAAGAATCCAAACATCTTCAATGGCTATATTTTCTACCTAAAACTTAGATTAAGGAGATATAAAAAGGGAAAAAATTATCCGTTTGAAAAGAGGAAAGAGGAAAATAGAAAAGAAAAAGAAAATATTTTGTGAAAATCTAAATATCTTGAGAGAGAAATCAAAAGGAAAGACTCAGAGCTTATATCACCAATCCAAGAGGGTCCAAAGAGAAATCCAAGGCATTCAAGTTCAAAATCGGAGGATTTTCCAAGTGAAAAAAAAGAAAGCAAAAGCCATGATTTTCCCAACTTCTCAACTGTAATCTTTGTGAAGAATCTGAGCTGAGGCCTGATTCAACATTTCAAAGGAGAAGAGGAAAAGAAGAAAAGAAGAAAAGCTCAAATCAAATTTGCTTCAAACAGGCTTTTCTTACCCTTGTTTATTTAATTGCATATTTGCTCACTTAAGGAGCTGTCTTTGTTGACCCAATTATTGATTTTGATGATTAATAAATGACATGAGTATATCCATTATGTTTTAACAAGGGTTTCAGGCATTAAAAATATTTGATCAATCAAAATGTATAAAGAACCTTGTTTTCAATCAAATGCCAGAAGTATTTTTCAAAATTTAGAGCCTGGAGTTGACACCTAGATGGTCTGGAGCCGACCCCATGGCGGATCAGATGTTTTCCTAATTTTTGGCACAATCTAGAGTCGACACCTAGAGTTTCGGAGTCGACTCCAACCTGAGACATCGAAAAGAGTATTCTATTTCAGTTTCCAAAGTTGACACCAAGTTTTTGGGAGCCGACACCTAGATTTTAAGAGCCGACACATATAGTCTCTGGAGCCAACTCTAACCTAAGTACAGAGAGTGTTTTCTTGAGCATTTCTGGAGCCGACACCTTATGGAGTGCAGATTTGACACCCAAAAGCGGCGAGTCGACACTCAAATTTTTTGGAGCCGACTCCTCAACGAACTTTTACTTTCTATTTTTGGATACTCGACTTGGAGCCGACAGCTGAAAAGTTGGAGCCGACTCCAACCTGTTAGGAATGAATTTTCAAAATGTCAGAACGGCCTCCAACGGTAACATTTTCTCACCTAATCTCTAACGGCTACTTTTCTTGTGTGTAAGAGGAATCCAAGGATAGAAATAACGGCTAATTTTTCACCTAATCATAGATTAAGAAGAATCTATAAAAAGAAAGACCGTCTGTTTAAAAAAGAAGAGACGAAAAAATAGAGAGAAAATAACTTGAAAAATCCGAGAAGTCTTGAGCAAGAAATCAAAGAGAAAAGAGTCAAAGTTCAAATCCATCAACTCCATAAAGCTCAAAAAGAAATCCAAAGCATTCAAGCTCAAAATCGGAGTATTTCTCATGTGAAGAAAAAGAGAGCAAAAGCCCTAATTTTCCCAACTTCTCATATGCAATCCTTGTGAAGAATCTGAGCTGAGGCCTGATTCAACCCTTCAAGAGAGAAGATAAAAGAAGAAAAGAAGAAAATCTCACATCAAATTTGCTTCAAACAGGCTTCTCTAATCTTTGTTTACTTATATTACTTATTTGCTCATTTAAGGAGCTTTGCATTGTTGTAAACTTTAAATCAATTTGGTGTTTGCTAATTCAATCAGGGGGATTGAATTAGTTGAGGTAGTTTACCTCGGGAACAAGCTAGATTAGCTTGGGTTTGGGTTTTGTGCTGGTGAGCCCAAAAAAACCGGTTGGGTTTGTTGTGACCTCGTGTAAAACAACAAGTTGGAGTTATAAGCTTGTAAAACAACTCAACTATAATTAGTGGATTATAGTGTGGACCAAGCGTTGCTTGGGAGTGGACGTAGGTGTTGGATACACCGAACCACTATAAATATCTTGTGTTTATCGTGCTCTTGTCTCTATCTCTCTCTTACTGTGCTTTAAATTATTGCTCCATTCTCTAGCATACTTAATCTTTGTGAAATTTGGTTTTAAGTTTTAAAGTGTTAAATTTTTTAAAAGAACCCAATTCACCCCCCCCCCCTCTTGGGTTGCCATCTGGGCCAACAATTGGTATTAGAGCAAGTGCTCATTGTTTATTTGATCACACGATCAAGAGCTAAAGATCCAAATGGCAGTTTAAGCTGGATCTTCATTTGCTGAAGGTCATTCTACTAATAGACCTCCTTTGTTTAATGGTTCCAACTATTCTATTGGAAAGCAAGAATGAAGATATTCATTCAAGCTTCAGATTATGAATTATGGAGTGTCATAATTAATGGACCTAGCACACCCACACACATGATTGATGGTTCTATTATTCCTAAGCCCGAAAGGGATTGGAATGATAATGATAGGAAAATGGCTCAGCTCAATGCTAAGGCCATGAATGTTTTATATTGTTCCTTAGATGCAAACGAATTTAATCGTATCTCTACATGTAATTCGCAAAAGAAATATGGGATAGATTAGAGGTTACCCATGAGGGTACAAATCAAGTTAAAGAATCTAAGATTAATATTCTTGTTCATAAGTATGAATTATTTAGCATGGAACAAACTGAAACTATAGCATGCATGTATACTAGATTCACCGATATTGTAAATGGTCTAAAAAGTCTTGGCAAGACCTACACTAACTCTGAATTGGTTCGTAAAATTCTTAGGTCACTTCCAAGGACATGGAAAGCAAAAGTGACAGCAATCCAAGAAGCCAAGGACCTCAACACTTTACCTTTGGAGGAGCTACTTGGATCACTAATGATCCATGAGTTATCCATTAAGCAGCACATAGAGGAAGAAGTTAAAAAGAAGAAGACTATAGCTCTTAAGGCTGCAGAAATTGAGAAAATCAGTAGTGAGAATGAAGATGATGATGAGACAGCTCTTCTTGCTAGAAAGTTCAAGAAATTTATGAGAAGAAGGAAACCCTTTCATAAAAGAAAATCGGGAATTAGATGGAAGGTGAAAAAGAAAAGAAAAGGATAAGGACAAAGACAAAGAGAAAGACCCCCTAATTTGCTATGAGTGTAAGAAACTGGGGCACTTTAGATATGATTGTCCTCAACTAAAAAGACCTACAATAAAAAGAAAAAGGCATACATTGCAACATGGAGCGACAGCGATGAATCCTCTTCCGAGGAGGAACAAAAGGAAGTTGCAAACATCTGTCTTGTGGCAACAGAGGATGATGAGGTAAGTACCAAAGCTAATGACTTTACTTTTGAAGAATTGTTTGAAGCGTTCAATGAACTAGTGATGATTTTAAAGCCTTGAAAAAGAAAAATAAATCATTGAAAAATGATAATCTAAATCTTGTCAAAGAAAAAGTAATCTTACTCATGAAGTTGAAAAATTGAAATCAGAAAATGAAGTTTTGATTGAAAAAATGATCAATTTCTAATGAAAATGATAGATTAAAGAAGGAAGTTGATAAATACAAAAATATAGTTGATAAATTTACATATAGTTCTGAAAAACTTAATTTATTATTGAGTAATCAAAGAGCTATATTTGATAAGGCTGGATTAGGTTATAGGCCTAATATAAAATAAAAGTATGTCAAAAACTTCTTTAGAAAAGAACAAGATAAAAATAAAGTTTCATGTCATTGTTGTAACAAAAAGGGACACAAAGCCTTTGAATGTAATTTTAAGAAAATTAACAAGAATTTAAGCAGTAAAGAAAGGAAAATATGGGTTCCAAAAGGAACAATCTTTATTGCTACTAACCATGAAGGACCCAAGAAAGCTTGGGTGCCTAAACAGAAAGTTTGATCACTTTGCAGGAGTGTCCTATGGCCAAAAGATCAAAACGAAAATGGTATCTTGATAGCGGCTGCTCAAGACATATCGGGTGACAAGGATCAATTCATCACCCTTGAAGATAAAAGAGGAGGAGTTGTCACTTTTGGAGATAATAGTAAAGGCCAAATTATGGGATTTGGTAAAATTCAGATAACTCCCTCTACTTCATTGAGAATGTTCTGTATGTAGATGGTTTAAAGCATAACTTAATCAGTATTAGCCAATTGTGTGATAAAGGTTTCAAAGTTTCATTTGAAGCTTATATCTGCACTGTTTCTAATCCCATTGACAATAGCATTATATTTGTTGGTAATAGAAATGGCAATGTATACTTAATTGATTTAAACAATTTGTCTACTAGTAATCATTGCTTAGTAGCTAATAATGCTAATGTAAATGAGATTGGATGGTTATGACATCGTAGATTAGGTCATGCAAGCACACACCTAATTTCAAAATTAATTAGAATGGACTTAGTTAAAGGACTTCCAAAGTTATATTTTGAAAACAACAGAATTTATGATGCATGTCAATTTGGAAAACAAACTAGAAACTCTTTCAAATCTAAAATATTGTTTCCACTTCTAGGCCATTAGAGCTACTTCACATGGACCTTTTTGGACCTAATAGAACAACAAGTTTAGGAGGAAAGAAATATGGCCTTGTGATAGTAGATGATTATTCTAGATTCACTTGGGTACTGTTTTTAATTCACAAGGATGAGACTTTCTCAATATTTCTAAAATTCTTCAAGAAAGTTACTAATGAGAAAAATAATACCATAGTATCTCTTAGAAGTGATCATCGTACAGAATTTGAAAATCACTTGTTTGAAAATTTCTGCACTGAACATGGCATTCATCATAATTTTTCAGCACCTAGAACACCACAAAAAAATAGAGTTGTAGAAAGAAAAAATAGAACTTTAGAAGACAAGGCCTGTACCATGCTATGTGAAAGCCAACTCCCAAAGTACTTCTGGGTGGAAGCTATAAATACGGCATGTTACATCCTTAATAGAGCCCTAATTAGGCCAATACTTAAGAAGACACCTTATGAATTATGGCATGATAGAAAACCAAAAATAGGTTATTTTCATGTATTTGGTTGTAAATGTTTTATTCATAATAATGGAAAGATAATCTTGGAAAATTTGATGCAAAATCTGATGAAGGCTTATTCTTAGGATATTCAACAACCAGCAAAGCTTATAGAGTATTTAATAAGAAAACCTTAATTGTACAAGAATCTATTCATAGTCTTTGATGAATCTTTAGCATCAAGTTCAGAAAAGATTGATGATGCGGAAGATACAAACATATTAGAAAGAGACATTGAAAAATTAAATATAGATATATCTTCAGATCATGAACAAGAAGCTAAAGATGATGATTCTTCTAGGGTTGATGTTATTGATACTAATCATAATGAGGTAGATCTTCCTAGAGATTGGAGATATGCCTATGGTCATCCAAAGGAATTGATTATAGGTGATCCATCTCAAGGTGTAAGAACTAGATCATCTATGAGAAATATCAATAATCATCTTGCATTTTATCTCAAATTAAACCTAAAATCATTGAAGAAGCTGAAAAAGATAGTAATTGGATGCTAGCTATGCAAGAAGAATTAAATCAATTTACTAGGAATAATGAATGGTCCTTAGTTGATAGACCTAAAGATCATTCAGTCATAGGATCTAAATGGGTATTTAGAAATAAATTGGATGAAAATAGCATAGTAATTAAAAATAAAGCTAGATTAGTTGCAAAAGGATATAATCAAGAAGAAGGAATTGATTTTGATGAAACTTTTGCACTTGTAGCTAGATTAGAAGCAATTAGATTACTACTTGCATTTGCATGTCATATGAACATAAATTTATTTCAAATAGATGTTAAAAGTGCATTTTTAAATGATTTATAAATGAGGAAGTTTTTATGGAACAACCACCTGGTTTTGAAGATCATGAATTTTCAAATCATGTTTTTAAATTGCACAAAGCACTATATGGTTTAAAACAAGCACCTAGAGCTTGGTCTGATAGGTTAAGCAAATTTTTGATTGAAAATAATTTCACTAGAGGAAATGTAGACAAAACCTTATTTTTGAAAAGAAAAGATAAAGATTTATTAGTAGTACAAATATATGTAGATGATATTGTATTCGGTGCTACTAACAATTTCTTGTGTAAGAGTTTGCTAAGTTAATGCAGGGTGAATTTGAAATGAGCATGATGGGAGAACTCAACTTCTTCCTAGGACTTCAAATCAAGCAAAGTAAAGAAGGGATTTTCATTAACCAAACAAAGTATACAAAGGAAATTCTCAAGAAGTTTGGAATGAAATCAATCAAACCCCTTGGAACACCTATGAGTCCTTCATGCAAATTAGACAAAGATGAAGATGGTAAGAAAGTAGATCAAAAATACTATAAGATATGATCGGATCTCTACTCTACTTAACTGCAAGTAGATATGATATCATGTTTGTTGTTTGCCTATGTGCTAGATTTCAATCAGAACCTAAAGAATCTCACTTAATTGCTGTGAAAAGAATCTTAAGATATCTAAGTGGAACTAAAAATGTAGGATTATGGTATTCTAGAGACTCAACACTGAACTTAATTGCATATTCTGACTCTAACTATGCTGGATGTAAACTAGATAGAAAAAGTACTAGTGGTGCATGTCAATTCTTAGGAAGTAACTTAATCTCTTGGTTTAGCAAAAAGCAAAATTTAGTTGCATTATCTACTGCTGAAGCAGAATATGTTGCAGCTGGAAGTTGCTGTGCTCAAATCCTTTGGATTAAGCGACAACTTGAAGATTATGGCATAACACTTGATAAAACTCCTATTAGATGTGATAATATAGTGCGATCAATTTAACTAAGAATCCAATCCAACATTCAAGAACTAAACACATTGAAATTAGATATCACTTCATTAGAGAACAAGTAGCTAATGGTGAAATTTGTCTTGACTATGTTAGTACTAAAGAACAATTAGCTGACATATTTACAAAACTTTGAGTGAAGAGAGATTCTGTTATCTTAGAGGTGAATTAGGAATTTGTGATCCTTTGGAATGATTTTAAAACTCTTAAGGAGATTTATCTATATTTTCATCAATTTCTTAAGATTTCTCTCATGATTTCAAGGACGATTTATCAAGACAATTGAGTAATTTGATTCATCATATTCCAAAGATTTTATCAAAATTTATTGAGTTTATTTTCGATAAGTTTTGGATGTCTGAAACTCTGTTATTTTTCTCTGAAACTGTCTGTGGAGTCGACACCTCAAATTTATGGAGTCGACACCTTGTCTGTGTCACTCTCTGTCTGGACCTTGGAGCCGACACCCGATTAAGCGGAGCCGACTCCAGTTCGAGTGCTAACCGTGTTAGCGACTTGGAGTCGACACCCGACTTTGCGGGAGTCGACACCTAGTAGCCCCAAATTAACTTTATTAGGGCAGAGTCGACACCTTCTCATTTTTCATTTCAAAACTCTATCAAAACCTCTCCAAACCTCTCAAAGCCTAAAATCCCTCAAATCAATCTTTTCCTAAGATTTCTATGGCACCTAAGCATAGAGGATCGGTCCTTGGTGCTCCCGTAACCACCCGAAAGCGTATGGCTCGGCGTCCTGTTTGTGAACCGTCTCTGAGCGATGATTCATCTTCAACCCATTTGGATAACCTAGCCACTCCTCTCCTCAGATAGATACTCTTGCAGGGCGTGTGATTACCATGGGAAGGAAAGTGGATTTTGATTTCTTTGAGACCGAGGGCTTTTCTATTGGAAGACAGATTAAGGAGCTCAGCTGGGACAAGGTATGCTCTTTGGATGTTCCCACTTATCCAGCCCTAGTTAAGGAATTCTATTTTAATTTATCAAGGGAGATGGTGGGATAATCAGTTTTGTAAGAGGGAAGAGAGTTCATCTTACATTTCAAAGTTTAGGAAATCTTTTGAGCATCCCTGTCACTAGGCTTGTAGCTGATATTCATAGTGAGAGATCTGATGCCTTGTCAAGGATGTTAGGAAGAGAAGTTACTGAATTTGAAGAAGTAAGGGCTAATCAGTTGCCCTTGGAGCTTATATTATTACACAACATCTGTAGTAGGATCTTATTCACCAAGACTGGCCGTTTTGAGTAGTCTCAGAATGAGACATTGTGGTTATGGACAGTGTCTTGACGAGTCAGCCTATTAATCTTGCTGGGATGATGATTGGTATATGGCTGAGGCTGGGGGCAAAAGGAGATCTTCTTTGCCTTATGGGATGATTTTAACTATGGTTTTCAGAAGTCAAGGCATTGTGATTTCTGACATTGAGCCATCAAAGAACCTTAGACACAGATTATTATAGCTTGGCTATTATGCATATGATGGGGTTCATTAAAGTGAATGGTCAATGGGAGAGAAAAGGCTATCTGGATGAGAGAGCCGCTGAGATTAGGACTTCTGCACCATCTGAGGTTGGTCCATCAGCGAGGCTTCCTTCATCAGAGCCTAGCAGATCTTCACCTCCTCCAGCTCCTGCTCTAATTCCTATACCTCCACCTATGTCATCTAGTGGATTTTTAGATATTCAGTTAGAGCAACTCAAAAGTTTATTTGCTGCTCACAAAGAAGAAATGAAAACTAAGATTGATAACAGTTTGATAAACTTAAGAGAATTGTAGTACTCCTTGGATGATAGAATTGGTAAGATTGAATCCACCCTTGGAGCCTCCGCAGAATCTTTAAGGAATGATCTCAAGAATATTTTTGAAGAATTTAAAGATATTGGTGGAGATTCAGAGACTTACTCCAAATGCAATGCTGAGCTTTAGGACAAGATTATGACTGCATATGCATTTGTTGACAGAAGACTAAAACAATTTGTCAGAACTCAAGTGAAGGAATGGAAAAATTATAGAAGATTTGCAAAGGCTTCTTAGAACTAATATTTGATTGTGTTGTAATGAAAATCTTTAATGTTATTTTGATGCAATGAAGCCTCTTTTTGTAATCTGATGTAATGTTTAACATTATAATGTAATGAACTTCTTTGAAACTTAATGAATGTTATTTGATCTTTGAAGCATCTATCATCTTTCTTATTTTACTTCAAGCTTCGTATCCTTTTTGTTGATTACAAAAAGGGGGAGAAATAATTGCTAATGGTATATGCATTGAAAGTTATAAAGAGGAGAAGTAATTAGTATTTGTATATGCATTAAGTAATTAGTAATTGTATATGCATTAGAATAAATAAGCTTAATCAATTGGTATTTGCATATAAGGAGAAGTAATTGATGTGCATTAAAAGGAGGAAGCTTAGCTAACTTAATTTGATACAATTTGATATGATTATTTAATTGGTATCAAACATTAAAAGTTTTTGTTCAAAAGGAAGAATAGATATTAAATTGAGTATCATAGGGGGAGCTACCTCATTTAGGGGAAGCTTATCTCTAAGGGATAAATATTTGAGAAATTTGATTTGAAAACCTTATTATTTAAATCATGCATATACTCAATGTTTTTATAATTATCAAAAAGGGGGAGATTGTTGACCCAATTATTGATTTTGATGATTAATAAATGACATAAGTATATCCATTATGTTTTAACAAGGGTTTCAAGCATTAAAATATTTGATCAATCAAAATGTATAAAGAACATTGTTTTCAATCAAATGCCAAAATATTTTTCAAAATTCAGAGCCTGGAGTCAACACCTAGATGGTCTGGAGCCGACCCCATGGCAGATCAGATGTTTTCCTAATTTTGGCACGGTCTGGAGTCGACACCCAGAGTTTCGGAGCCAACTCCAACCTGAGGCACTGAAAAGAGTATTCTGTTTCAGTTTTCGGAGTCGACACCAAGTTTTTGGAAGCCGACACCTAGATTTCGGGAGCTGACACTTACAGTCTCTGGAGCCGACTCTAACCTGAGTACAGAGAGTGTTTTCTTGAGCATTTCTGGAGCCGACACCTTATGGAGTGCGGAGTCGACACCCGAAAGCGGCGAGTTGACACTCAACTTTTTCGGAGCCGACTCCTCAACGAACTTTTACTTTCTATTTTTGGATACTCGAATTGGAGCCAACACTTGAAAAGTTGGAGCCGACTCCAACCTGTCAAGAACAAATTTTCAAAATGTCAGAACGGCCTCCAACGGTAACATTTTCTCACCTAATCTCTAACGGCTACTTTCCTTGTGTGTAGGAGGAATCCAAGGACAGAAATAACGGCTAGTTTTTTACCTAATCATAGATTAAGAAGAATCTATAAAAAGGGAGACCGTCCGTTTAAAAAAAGAAGAGACGAAAAAATAGAAAAAAAATAACTTGAAAAATCTGAGAAGTCTTGAGCAAGAAATCAAAGAGGAAAGAGTCAAAGTTCAAATCCATCAACTCCAGAAAGCTCAAAGAGAAACCCAAAGCATTCAAGCTCAAAATCGGAGTATTTCTCAAGTGAATAAAAAGAGAGTAAAAGCCCTGATTTTTTCAACTTCTCATCTGCAATCGTTGTGAAGAATCTGAGCTGAGGCCTGATTCAACCCTTCAAGAAAGAAGAGAAAAGAAGAAAAGCTCACATCAAATTCGCTTCAAACAGGCTTCTCTAATCTTTGTTTACTTATATTGCTTATTTGCTCGTTTAAGGAGCTTTGCATTGTTGTAAACTTTAAATCAATTTGGTGTTTGCTAATTCAATCAGGGGGATTGAATTAGTTGAGGTAGTTTACCTCGGGAACAAGCTAGATTAGCTTGGGTTTGGGTTTTGTGCTGGTGAGCCCGGAATAATCGGCTGGGTTCGTTGTGACCTTGTGTAAAATAACAAGTTGGAGTTGTGAGCTTGTAAAACAACTCAACTGTAATAAGTGGATTATAGTGTGGACCTAAGGGTTGCTTGGGAGTGAACGTAGGTGTTGGATACACCGAACCACTATAAATATCTTGTGTTTGTTGTGCTCTTGTCTCTATCTCTCTCTTACTGTGCTTTAAATTATTGCTTCATTCTCTAGCATACTTAATCTTTGTGAAATTTGGTTTTAAGTTTTAAAGTGTTAAATTTTTCAAAAGAACCCAATTCACCCCGCCGTCCTCTTGGGTTGCCATCTAGGCCAACAGTCTTGTATTGTAAACTCTATTTTTCATAGTTGTTGACTAGTTTAATCAACTATGAAATATCTTGTGTTTGTTGTGCTCTTGTCTCTATCTCTCTCTTACTGTGCTTTAAATTATTGCTTCATTCTCTAGCATACTTAATCTTTGTGAAATTTGGTTTTAAGTTTTAAAGTGTTAAATTTTTTAAAAGAACCCAATTCACCCCGCCGTCCTCTTGGGTTGCCATCTAGGCCAACAGTCTTGTATTGTAAACTCTATTTTTCATAGTTGTTGACTAGTTTAATCAAGGGGATGAATTAGTGGAGGTGGTATACCTCGGTACAAGCTAAGGATAGCTTGTGGTTGGGTTTTGTGCTGGTGAGCCCGAAAAACCAGCTGGGTTCGTTGTAATCTCAGAGAAAACAAGTTTTGAGTTGTGAGCTTGTAAAACAACTCGGCTGTAATCAAGTAAATTATAGTGTAGATTATACTTGGGAGTGGACGTAGGTGTTGGATACACGAACCACTATAAAATCCTTATGTTTGCCATGTTTTGACTCTCTCACTCTATCTTTTTATTTGTGCTTAATATTTATCCTGCATTTAATCTCATTTATTCCAAAGCACATAGTTTTTAAAAGATTAAATTTTTAAGAACCCAATTCACCCCCCCTCTTGGGTAGCCATCTGGACCAACAATTGATATCAGAGCTAGTGCTTATTGATTATTTGATCACACGATCAAGAGCTAAAGATCCAAATGGCAGCTCAAGCTGGATCTTCATTTGCTGAAGGTCATTCTACTAATAGATCTCCTTTGTTTAATGGTTCGAATTATTCTTATTGGAAAGCTAGAATGAAAATTTTTATTCAAACTTTAGATTATGAACTTTGGAGTGTAATCACTAATGGACCAAGCACACCCACACACTTGGTAGATGGTTCAATAGTTCCTAAACCCGAAAGGAATTAGAATGAGAATGATATGAAAATGGCTCAGCTTAATGCAAAAGCCATGAATGTCTTATATTGTGCTTTAGATGCTAATGAGTTCAATAGAATTTCTACATGTATTTCCACAAAAGAAATTTGGGATAGATTAGAAGTTACCCATGAGGGTACTAATCAAGTTAAAGAATCTAAAATCAATATTCTAGTGCACAAGTATGAATTGTTTAGCATGGAACAAAATGAAACCATCACATGCATGTACACTAGATTCACTGATATTGTAAATGATCTAAAAAGTCTTGGCAAGACCTACACTAACTCTGAATTGGTTCGTAAAATTCTTAGGTCTCTTCCAAGGACATGGGAAGCAAAGGTAACTGCTATCCAAGAAGCCAAGGACCTCAACACCTTACCTTTGGAGGAGCTACTTGGATCATTGATGACCCATGAACTGACCATGAAGCAACATCAAGAGGAGGAAGTCAAAAAGAAGAAAACAATTGCCCTTAAAGCTGCAGAAAAGAAAATAAGCAGTAGTGAGGAAGAGAAGAGGAAGATGATGAGACAGCTCTCTATAGTAGGAAATTTAAGAAATTTATGCAAAGAAGGAGACCCTTCCATAAGAAAAGATATGGAACAAAAATGAAAGGAGAAAGAGAAAAAGAGAAGGACAAGGACAAAGAAAACAGAAAGACCCCCTCATATATTATGAATGTAAGAAACCGGGGCACTTTAGATATGATTGTCCTCAACTAAAAAAAGGGCACAAGAAGAAGAAAAAGGCATATGTTGCAACATGGAGTGAAAGCGATGAATCCTCATCCGAGGAGGAACAAAAAGAAGTTGCAAACATTTGCTTTATGGCAAACGACGACAATGAGGTAAGTTCTGAAACTCCTTGTGATGATTTTACTTTTGAAGAATTATATGATGTATTTAATGAATTAGTTAGTGATTTTAAAGCTTTGAAAAGAAGAACAAATCTTTTAAAAATGATAATTAAATCTTACCAAAGAGAAGGATAAACTAACTCTTGAAGTTAAAAAACTAAAATCTGAAAATGAAAATTTGCTAAAGATAAAGAATTAATTTCTAATGAAAATGTTAATTTAAAGAGAGAAGTTGATAAATATAGAAATATAGTTGATAAATTTACATATAGCTTTGAAAAACTTAATTTGCTATTGAGTAATCAAAGAGCTGTAATTGATAAGGCTGGATTAGGGTATAGACCTAATAAGAAACAAAAGTATGTTAAAAACTTCTTTAGAAAAGAACAAGATATGAATGATTTTTTATGTTATTACTGTAATAAGAAAGGACATAAAGCCTATGAATGCAATCTTAGAAAACTTAATAAGAATTTAAGTATTAAAGGAAAGAAAATATGGGTTCCGAAAGGAACAATCTTTGTTGCTACTAACCATGAAGGACCCAAGAAAGCTTGGGTACCTAAATAGAAAGTTTGATTACCTTGCAGGAGTGTCTTGCGGCCAAAAGATCAAAACAAAAGTGGTATCTTGATAGCGGCTAATCAAGGCACATGACGGGTGACAAGGAGCAATTCATCACCCTTGAAGATAAAAGAGGAGGAATTGTCACATTTTGAGACAATGGAAAAGGCCAAATTATGGATTTGATAAAATTCAGATAACTCCCTTTACTTTATAGAAAATATTTTATATGTAGATGGCTTAAAGCATAATTTAATTAGTATTAGCCAATTATGTGATAAAGGTTTCAAAGTTTCATTTGAAGCTTCTATCTGCACTGTTTCTAATCCCATTGACAATAGCATTGTATTTATTGGTAATAGAAATGGCAATGTATACTTAATTAATTTAAACAATCTATCTACTAATAATCATTGCTTAGTAGCTAACAATGTTAATGCTAATGAGATTGGATGGTTATGGCATCGTAGATTAGGTCATGCAAGCATACACCTAATTTCAAAACTAATTAAAATGGATTTAGTTAAAGATCTTCCAAAGATAGATTTTGAAAATAACAGAATTTGTGATGCATGTCAATTAGACAAACAAACTAGAAACTCTTTTAAATTAAAAAATGTAGTTTCCATTTTAAGGCCATTAGAGCTACTTCATATGGACCTTTTTGGACCTACTAGAACCACTAGTTTAGGAGGAAAGAAATATGGTCTTATGATAGTAGATGATTATTCTAGATACACTTGGGTATTGTTTCTGGCTCATAAGGATGAGACTTTCTTAATATTTCTGAAAATTTTCAAGAAAGTCACTAATGAGAAAAATAACACTATAGTGTCTCTTAGAAGTGATCATGGCACAGAATTTAAAAATCATTTATTTAAAAATTTTTGCACAGAACATGGCATTCATCATAATTTTTCTGCACCTAGGACACCACAACAAAATGGAGTTGTAGAAAGAAAAAATAGGACTTTAGAAGATATGGCCCGTACATGCTATGTGAAAGCCAACTCCCAAAGTACTTCTGGGTGGAAGCTATAAACACGACATGTTACATTCTTAATAGAGCCCTAATTAGGCCAATCCTTAAGAAAACACCTTATGAATTATGGAATAATAGAAAACCAAAGATATGTTACTTTCATATATTTGGCTGTAAATTTTTATTCATAATAATGAAAAAGATAATCTTAGAAAATTTAATGCAAAATCTGATGAAGGCATATTCTTAGGATATTCAACAACTAGTAAAGCCTATAGAATATTTAACAAGAAATCCTTAATTGTAGAAGAATCCATTCATGTAGTTTTTGATGAGTCTTTAGCATCAAGTTCAGAAAAATTTGATGATGAGGAAGATACAAATACACTAAAAAGAGATATTGAAAAATTAAATATAGATGTATCTTCAGATCATAAACAAGAAGCTAAAGATGATAATTCACCTTGGATTGATTGATACTAATCATAATGAAGTAGATCTTCCTAGAGATTGGAGATATGCCTATGGTCATCCAAAGAAATTGATTATTGGTGATCCATCTCAAGGAGTAAGAACTAGGTCATCTATGAGGAATATCAATAATCATCTTGCATTTGTATCTCAATTGAACCTAAAATTATTGAAGAAGCTGAAAAAGATAGTAATTGGATGCTAGCTATGCAAGAAGAATTAAATCAATTCACTAGGAATAATGTATGGTCCTTAGTTGATAGACCTAAAGGTCATTCAGTTATAGGATCTAAATGGGTATTTAGAAATAAATTGGATGAAAATGGCATAGTAATTAGAAATAAAGTTAGATTAGTTACAAAAGGATATAATCAAGAAGAAGGAATTAATTTTGATGAAACTTTTGCACCTGTAGCTAGATTAGAAGCAATTAGATTACTACTTGCATTTGCATATCTTATGAACATAAATTTATTTCAAATGGATGTTAAAAGTGCATTTTTAAATGGTTTTATAAATGAGAAAGTATTTGTGGAACAACCACCTGGTTTTGAAGATCATGAATTTTTAAATCATATTTTTAAATTGCACAAAGCACTATATGGTTTAAAACAAGCACCAAGAGCTTGGTATGATAGATTAAGCAAATTTCTGATTGAAAATGATTTTACTAGAGGAAATGTAGACAAAACTTATTTTTGAAAAGGAAAGACAAAGACTTATTAGTAGTACAAATATATGTAGATGATATTGTATTCGGTGCTACTAACAATCTCTTGTGTCAAGAATTTGCTAAGTTAATGCAGGGTAAATTCGAAATGAGCATAATGGGAGAACTCAACTTCTTTCTAGGACTTTAAATCAAGCAAAGTAAAGAGGGGATTTTCATCAACCAAACAAAGTACACAAAGGAACTTCTCAAGAAGTTTGAAATGGAATCAATCAAACCCCTTGGAACACCTATGAGTCCTTCATGCAAATTAGACAAAGATGAAGATGGTAAGAATGTAGATCAAAAATACTATAGAGGTATGATCGGATCTCTACTTTACTTAACAGCAAGTAGACTAGATATTATGTTTGTTGTTTGTCTATGTGCTAAATTTCAATCAGAACCTAAAGAATCTCACTTAATTGTTGTGAAAAGAATTTTAAGATATCTAAGTGGAACTAAAAATGTAGGATTATGGTATTCTAGAGACTCAACACTAAACTTAATTGCATATTCTGACTCTGACTATGCTGGAAGTAAACTGGATAGAAAAAGTACAAGTGGTACATATCAATTCTTAGGAAGTAACTTAATCTCTTAGTTTAGCAAAAAGTAAAATTTGGTTGCATTATCTACTGCTGAAGCAGAATATGTTGCAGCTGGAAGTTGCTGTGCTCAAATCCTTTGGATTAAACAATAACTTGAAGATTATGGCATAACACATGATAAAACTCCTATTAGATGTGATAATACAAGTGTAATCAATTTAACTAAGAATCCAATCCAACATTCAAGAACTAAACACATTGAAATTAGATATCATTTTATAAGAGAACATGTAGCTAACAATGAAATTTGCCTTGATTATGTTAGTACTGAAGAATAATTAGCTGACATATTTACAAAACCTTTGAGTGAAGAGAGATTTTGTTATCTTAGAGGTGAATTAGGGATTTGTGATCCTTTGGAATGACTTTGAAACTCTAAGGACTGATTATCTAGATTTCTATCAATTTCTTGAGATTCCTTTCATAATTTTAAGGACAATTTATCTAGTCATTTGAGCAATTTGATTCCTCACATTCCAAAGGTTTTTTCAAAATTTATTGACCTTATTTTGACAAGTTTCGACTGGTTGAAATTCATTTATTTTCTCTGAAACTGTCAGTAGAGTCGACACCTCAATTTGAGGAGTCGACACCTCTTCTGTGTCGCCCTCGGTCTTTGCCTTAGAGCTGACACCCGCTTAAGTGGAGCCGACTCCAGTTCGGGCGCTAACTATGTTAGCGACTTGGAGTCGATACCTGACTTTGCGGGAGTCAACACCTGGTGGACCCAAATTGACTTTATGAGGGCAGAGTCGGCACCTTCACGATATCTTCTCCAAACCCTCTCCAAATCGTCTCCAAACACTCTCCAAACTTCCCAAAGCCAAATACTCTTCAAATCAACCATTCCTTAAGATTTCTATGGCACCTAAGCGTAGGGGATCGGTATTTGATGCTCCCATTGCTACAAGGAAGCGTACGGCTAGGCGTCCCATCCAGAACCTACTCCTAGTGATGATTCTTCGTCAACTCCCTCAGATAATCCTGGCCCCTCCTCTCCATAGGTAGATACCATTGCTGGGCGTGTATTACCATGGGTAGGAAAGTAGATTTTGATTTCTTTGAAGCCGAGGGTTTTGACATTGGTAGACAGATTAAAGAACTCGGCTGGGATAAAGTTTGTTCTTTGGATGTTCCTACTTATCCAGCTCTTGTTAAAGAATTTTACCTGAATTTATCTAGAGGAGATGGTGGAATTGTTAGTTCAGTAAGAGGAAAGAGAATTCATCTTACTTTTCAAATTTTAGGAAATCTATTGAGTATTCCTGTCACTGGATTTGTTGCAAACATTCACAGTGTGAGATCAGCTGCTTTATCAAGAATGTTAGGAAGAGAAATAACTGAATTTGAAGAGGTTAGGGCAAACCAATTGCCACTTGAGCTTAGGTTGTTGCATAACATCTGCAGTAGGATTCTATTTCCCAAGACTAGCCGTTTTGAGTATGTCTCAGAGCAAGACATTGTAGTCATGGACAGTATCTTGATGGGTCAGCCAATAAATCTTGCTGGAATGATGATATGGTATATGGCTGAGGCCGGGGGCAAGAAGAGATCTTCACTGCCTTATGGGATGATCTTTACCTTAGTTTTTAGAAGTCAAGGAGTAGCTATTTCTGAGAATGAACCATCGAAGAACCTTAGGCACACTGACTACAATAGTTTAGCCACTGTGCACAGGATGGGATTTGTGAAAGTGGATGAAAAATGAAGAGAAAAGGTCATACTGGAGACAGGGTTGCTGAGACTAATGTGCTTGGCCCTTCTAAGGCAGGACCATCTGTAAGACATAGCTCACCAGAGCCCAGTCAGGATGTACCTCTAGCTCCATCGGTTCCTTCTACTTTTGATCAGTCATCTATTGGTTTTTCTGATGTTCAGTTGGAACAGCTTAGAAGTATTTTTGCTACTCACAAGGAAGAGATGAAATCTGAGCTAGATAGCCAATATATGAACCTGAGAGAGACCCTCTATTCTTTGGATGAAAGAATTGGCAAAATTGAGTCTACACTTGGAGCCTCCGCTGAATCCTTAAAGAATGATCTCAAGAATATTTTTGAAGAACTTAAAGATATTGGTGAAGACTCAGAGACTTATTCCAGATGCAATGCTGAGCTTTAGGATAAAATTATGACTGCATGTGCATTTATTGATAGAAGACTAAAAGAATTTGTAAAGACTCAGAGTGAAGAATGGAAAGAATATTAGAAGATTTGCAAAGACTCATTAGAACTAACTTTTGATTATATTGTAATGAAGTTTCTTTGATGTTATTTAGTCTAGTTTGATGTTGATTTACTTTTTAAAGTTCTAATGTAATGAAGTTTTGACGTAATGAAGTTTCTTTTTAAAATATGATGTAATGGTCGACATTTGATGTAATGAACTTATTTGATACTTAATGAATGTTATTTGATCTTTGAAGCATCTATCAATTTTGTCATTTCACTTAAAACTTCGTAACCTTTTTGTTGATTACAAAAAAGGGGAGAAGTTATTGATAGTCGTATATGCTTAATTAATTATCGTATATGCATTAAAGGATGAATAGATGTTAAAATTGATATAATTGTTAATTGTATCAAACATTAAGTTTACTATTAAAAGAAAAAGAATAGATGTTAAATTGAGTATTATAGGGGGAGCTACCTCATTCAGGGGGAGCTTACCTGTGAGGAATAAATAATTGAGATATTTGATTTAAAAATCCTAATGTTTAATCATGCATATACTCAGTGTTTTTATAATCATCAAAAAGGGAGAGATTGTTGACCCAATTATTGATTTTGATGATTAATAAAAGACTGAGTATATTCATTTTGTTTCTAATAGATTTAACAAGTGTTTCAGGGATTGAAAATGTTTGATCAATCAAAATGGATAAAGAAACATGTTTTGAATCAATGTTTTAAAAGAAACTTTCAAAGTTCAGAGCATGGAGTCGACACCCAAATAGTCAGGAGCTGACCCCAAGGCGTATCAGAAGGTTTCTGAGATTTTGGCATGGCCTAGAGTCGACACCCAAGGTTTCGGAGCTGACTCCAACCTGAGATACAGAGAAGTGCATTCTGTTTCAGTTTCTAGAGCTGACACCTAAAATTTGAGAGCCGACACCTGAGATTTCGGGAGCCGACACATGAGTTTCTGGAGCCGACTCTAACCTAAGAACAGAGAGCGTGTTTTATTGACTTTTGGAGTCGACACTTACAGTTTCCGGAGCCGACTCCCGAAAGCAACGAGCCACACTTACCTTTCTCAGAGCCGACTCCCCAACAACTTTTTCTTTACTATTTTTGAACACCTGACTTGGAGCCGACACCTGAAAAGTTGGAGCCGACTCCAACCTGTTAGGAACAGATTTTTTATTTATCAGAACGTACTTCAACGGTAAGATTTCTTTTCACCTAACCTCTAACGGCTATTTTTTG
>UESW01000321.1:0-43981 GCA_900491605.1 Calamus simplicifolius | reverse complement strand
ATTTTTTAATCGATGTGTAGACAGGACTGGGCACTGTCGAATGCCGATGAGACTAGCATACATTGCATATCTTCACCCTTATGGTGAGAAGCTGATCTCGCAAGCTAAAGTATAGAGATACTTGGATAGGTGTGGATGTTTGTTATTGTAACGATGCATTGGATGACCTACATAGAGATCCCATATGGATATTCTATATAGTGTTGATGGTTAATCTTTGATGACGGTGGTGCGAGTGATCCTTTGATTTGAGATCTTCATTGCACCTCATATGTGAAATGTCATGCTTTGACGATATGCAAATGTCGCTCTAGCCACGGATGACAAATATGGTGCCGATTGGGTATGACATGAAGCACATGAAGATGGTGTTTGATCAAGACAGGATTCGTCTCCCCTGATAGAAAGGGTTATATCTCACAGCCACTTGATGGATTAAATTGACTATTAAATCATTGCAAGGTTGAGTTGGAATTCGAAATGGTTTCAAAGTTCTAATTCATATGAGTCAATTTTTCTGAGATCAAGTAAACAAAAATTAATTACATGGTTGATACATTCCATACCACTGATTGATTTGGGATATGTGATGAAGAGATTGAATCGTACGTTAACCGTTCATGGACAGGTGTTGATGACCATGTCAATAAAACCCTTAACACTTGGGTGATCATGATGCTTTGCTAGAGGCCGCTCATGATCTATAATCAAGGATTCTTTGACTTAATCAAAGAGTTCATTTGGTTAAAGAATTGACTTGGACAAGGTATTGATCAAGTCATCCCTAGGATCAATATTAGGGACATGATTATTACATGTCAAGGGAATTAATGGGTCACACGCATTAAGAAAATTTTGGATGAAGTTAAAATGGAAATTAAGTTGGACTTAATTCAAATTAGATGACTAATTAACTAGGATTGGGTTTGACTCAATCTTAATGAGAGAACATGAAATTGATGAATATGATTCATCATAGAGGAAAAAAATTTGTTTTAAAGGGAGAGACCTTTTGTACTTGTGATGTACATATAAAATTCATTGATTGGATACTCAATTAGGCTTGATCCATGTGATGGATGGCTTAGATTAATTGAAATTAATAATATGGTATTTAATTGGGTCCATATGACGGCATGATTTGATTCGTGAAAATCAAATTGAACCGAGGGCTGAGATCGAGCTATATGAAAGATGGATCCATGCCCATGTGACAGATCTTTACGTCATGGAGGAGGGAACACCCATGATTTGGGGCATCATCATGAAGCCAAATTCAAGGTTGCGACGTTGATTTTATGGGATAATCAAATTCCTATCTTTTAGGGATGTGGTTTGGTGGTTGTAATCCTAACATTATTATGATAACAAATATCCTAAATTTGTTAGGATAATTTGTTATCAACTTGATATGGTTGAATGGTTAGGTGGTTGAAACAAAATCCACATTTTAATGAACCACACAACCTTATAAAAAGGAGAGAGACTTCCTTCGAAAGACATGCCTAACTCCTTCCTTTTCTCTCTCTGGAATGCCTAACACCCACTTTTTATTTCTAAGACATCTTTTCTTTCTCTAGGATGTCCCCCTCTCTCTCTCTCTTGATTGATCAAGATTTGATCTTGATCAAGAATTTTTCTTGATTTGGGAAATCAATTGAAAAAGAAAAGAGGCACTAGCACCCCTCGCAAGAAGGTTATCATCCAATCCTAAGAGGACATCATCCAAAGATCTTCGCATGGATAACCGATGAGGCCGAACGCATAGACGGCTAGTGGTAAATCATTTATCGGCTTCATCAGGCTTCGTCCCCAATAAAGAACACATGTATGATCTATTATTTAATTATGTGTTATCTTCCGCTGCGTGATATATGAATTTGATTCATATAAAATATACGTAATTCCCAACAACTAGGGCAGCAGAGCTCCAAGGCGGCGAACGTCGAAGACGGTGAGGTCAGCAACAAAGCTTCGAGGTTGCGGACGTCGAAGACGGCGAGGTCATCAGCAGAGCTCCGAGGTGGTGGCCATCGATGGGGACGAGAAGGAAACGGAGCTAGGGCAGTGGGATTTAAGATCGGTGGGGTGTGGGGAGAGTAAAAGGAGATCAGAAGGAGAGGGCAGCGAATGAACCTGGGAAGAGACTAGGCAAGGACCGCAGGATCGGAGGAACATGGGAGGAGACTAGGGCAGCAGAGCTCCGAGGCGATGAACGTCGAAGATGGCGAGGTCGGGAGCAGAGCTCCGAGGCGGCGGACGTCGACGGGGACGAGAAGGAAACGGAGCTAGGGCATAGTTATCAAATCGGCGAAGCGAAACCGGGGAGGGACCTAGGGCATGGCACAGTGATCAAAGTGACGGAGCGAGACCGGGATTGGGGAAAAGGGCTTAATATCCCGATGCTTAAAAGCGTCGTTAAGTCCATTAGCTGCCGATGCTTTCCAAAAGCGTTAGCAGGCTGCGGGATTTCTCGACGCTACAGCCTAGCGTTGGGAAAAAAGGTTGCTACAGTGATAATTTACTGTTGTGTCCCGATGCTAATAAGCATCGATATATGCCGACGCTAATAAGCGTCATTAGCTCCTGATGCTTTTTACAAGAATCGGTAGTTTGCGGGAGCTCCCAACGCCTCTCCCAAGCATGGGAGAAAAGAGTTGCGAGAGAGCAATTTTGTTGTAGTGGGAGTACGTCAGTTCCATGGACCAAAAGGTGTAGAGTTTTCGATGGTGCATTCTTTCAAGCAATACCGTGTCCTAAGTATCATTTTCATGATTCTCAAGAGGTAACATTGAGTTGTTACTTATTTACAGTCGCAAACATGCAAAGAGATGAAATACACCATGAAATAAATGAAACCTTCAGTTAGATTATTCGTCACCTGTCTAGGAGGAGATAAACTGAGCAGTTTATTCATTCTTGAAATCACATAATGAATGGATCACTGATCAATCATAGATGATCGATCTAATCCATGTTTCCATTGCTACAGTGATAATTTACTGTTGTGTCCTGATGCTAATAAGCATCGATATATGCCGACGCTAATAAGCGTCGTTAGCTCCTGATGCTTTTTACAAGAATCGGTAGTTTGCGGGAGATCCCAATGCCTCTCCCAAGCATCGGGAGAAAAGAGCTGCGAGAGAGCAATTTTGTTGTAGTGGGAGTACGTCAGTTCCATGGACCAAAAGGTGTAGAGTTTTTGATGGTGCATTCTTCCAAGCAATACCGTGTCCTAAGTATCATTTTCATGATTCTCAAGAGGTAACATTGAGTTGTTACTTATTTACAGTCGCATGCAAAGAGATGAAATACACCATGAAATAAATGAAACCTTCAGTTAGATTATTCGTCACCTGTCTAGGAGGAGATAAACTGAGCAGTTTATTCATTCTTGAAATCACATAATCAATGGATCACTGATCAATCATAGATGATCGATCTAATCATTCTTTATTTACACAGTCCCTTTCAAATTTTGATTCTTTTTTCAGTTTTGAAGGGAAAATTTTGATTATATACTATAAGTGAAAATAGCGCAGAGAGTAAGTTTAAATTGGGTGGGATAATTTTATAAAGTTTCCTTCAAATTGTATCAGGTGAAGTTCGGAATATTCCGAGCCTTCTTATTGCATTATATAGAAAGGAACTGTAGCTAACAAAGTAGACCCTCAATTATAGGCCGCTTATGGGCTTCTACTATTTATCACTGCAACAACACCACCAATTGCCATTAGGACCGTCTTGTACGAGTTGGCTTTGGCCAATGCTTCCCTGACCTTCACAAATCCCTTGGCATTCACCAGCATCAGTAGATTGTTCGATGCAATATAATCTTAAACATGGGTCAGTTCTAGCTGCTCCAGCTGCAACCCAATGAAATTTAGTCAAGCACATATACAAGCCACTTATAAATAACGCAAAAGAAATTTTTGAAAAAAAAGGCATAATTTAGACTACACTTAATTATTATTAGGAAACAACATCATATCAAAAAATTATTTGGAGTACATTTGTCCTTAACCCCATGAATAAATCCTTCATTTCAATATAAAAATATACAAGCACATATCATAAAATTATGTTGATTCACTGTAAAGATATGGCTTTGTCATAAGCAATAAGCAATAGGTGTTTGAAAATATTTTAAACAAGGCATTATTGCAAATATATAAGACTTTGTTTCATGGTTCCTATGATATAGAGATGTTCATGTGCACATAAATGTAAAGAATTTCAATAAACTAGAAACTAATGAAGTTTCAATGGTTCAACAAAGTTCAAGACAATTTGCTTAATAATTGAAATTAGATATACAACAAAAAAGGGTAGATATAAAAAAAAAAAAAATTGAATAGAAAAAAGAGACATTTGTCTGTAAGATATTTGTATCAAGACCTTACAAGCACAATGAGGAGTCATGCTGATAGCATTGTAAATTGGTAATCAAGATCACTAATATTTAGCAAGCATGGTTAAGTTTATATGATTCAACAAAGAGAAGGAACATTTGAAGAGAGGGAAGGAGGGATAAGAAAGAGACAGATAAATTATAAATAACTTTTGTTAAACTATAATTCATAATTAGTTCTCTCATTGTAAAACATTTTGAAAAATTCATTGATTGATAATTGGAATCATTTTTACTCAAAAAGAATAATTTGATTTATTTAATAGCTTGTAAAATTATTAATAAATCATAACATAGAACAATTAAAGATGATACAAAATGTATGAATAAACATGGTATATATAATCTATATTTGATAATATACAAACCTGGAGCTATGAGAAAGACAATTAATGCAATAGCTTGCACGAGCTTTATAGCATTTAATATATTCCTTTTTCCTTCCATTTATCCTCTATCCTCTTTCCCTCACTTTGCTTTTAGCTTAGGGTGCTACAGAGGCTTGAGTATATATAGCCCAAAAAATGTTTAAAAAATTTTAAATCTACTCTAAGTGGTAGGATATGGCAAAAAAGCATATTAATTTTTCATACTAAAATGAATCAAATAATATGTATTTAGATCCATTTTTATATCGAAATCTATCTAAATAGGAATATAAATTTGACCATCTATTCTAATATTTATATTTATATCCACATTAAAGTATTTGAACAAATAAATAAGGGCCAGTACTTGAAGATTTTTCTCAAGCTATTTCCTATTTAGAAGCCTTAATAGTATATGTCAGCATTCAAATCCTTTAAAGGAAAGAGACAACAAATAAGGTGAATCAAATAACATGGATTCATCGTTTTCAAATTCAAAACTAACTAAATATGGATACAAGATTGAGATTATATATCCTTGCCAGTAGTACGGTGATATGCATAATACTCATAATAAAAGATTAGGAATGATAATTTTCTCCATTTACTGATTCCCACGCGCCATGGGGTCTCAAACCCCACCCCACGAGTCCTCAAATATTTATATTACTTAAATATCATTATATTATTTTAATATTTTAAATAACTACATAGTAATCCTAAAATATCTTAATCCTATATGAACTCACCTTTTTTATATTGATTGAAACTTATGGTTAGATATATTTATTTTTTCTGTGAAGTATCTAATAATCATAGACTTATGCTATTATATTCTTTAAAGTTATGGTTTAATATATTTATGATGAATTAGCTCATGAAATTTATAATTATGATAAATTTATTCGAATCTATTTCATTTATTATATGAAACTCAATATTTATTTTTACTTTTGAAATATAGTAAGAACTAAAAGTTAAAATAAATAAATATTTTAATGTCAAAAATGGGGTTGGTAGGGATGGAGATCTTTGTGAGAATAAAAACAATGATCTTATTAAAAATAAGGTATGCAAAGATGGTGAGAATGAAAACGAGGAACTTGTTAAAAAAATGTAGGCAGAGATGGAAATCTTAGTAGGGATGAGATAGAAAAATCTTTTTCCTCATTTGAGGGGATGTGGATAGAGACAGTGGGCTAAAATAGTGGCAAAGATGACGGCTAGAAGTGGCTCCTGATTTTTTACTCTGCCTTATTGGTATTCTTGTAAAAGATACACAGGTAATCCACTATATTATATAAAGATACACAGGTAGTCTACTATAATATATTATACTTTTTTTTCTTAGATTATGCTAATTTTTTTCTTGTTAACATGATCTTAAAAATCTAATTCCAAAATATCCAACTTTAAAATATTTGAAGATATAATTGTCATCATCCCAGGAATTGGATTCCAATAAGATTGGCATGATCTTAAGAATCCTAAGATCATGCCAATTATATATCCAAATATCATGTAATCAAATCTTTGAGATCATGTCAATAACTTCTCCAAATATTATGGAATCAAATTTTAAGCTCATGCCAATCATACCTCCAAGTATTCTGAAATTGGATTCCTACAATCTTGTTAACACTTTATGTGCTCTATACTGGTTATGATGTATTTTACTTCACAATATTCTTACTAGATGTCGGTGGTAATTAATGGTTCGAAAACCACCAATGTTGGAAGGCAGGAGGATGTAGGAGGGCATTCATGCTCGCTTCCTCTCTTTCTTGGCATTGGTAGCAACCTGAACGAGAATAGTTGCCACCATGATAATGTGAGAAAGCCTTAGCCACTACCAAGATAGAAATGACAATACATTCGTATGCAAAATAATCCGATTAGATTAATATAAAAATGTCCAATAGAATCATAGCTTCGAGGTAAATCTCAAGATCAACTGCAAAACTAAGTTTAAGTCTTAGAGAACATTGCTATTGGCCATAAACCATTTCATTATAGATATAAGTGATATTTCAATTAGTTCTAAACCAATTGGGCCAAACATTGAGAAAACTATTTAATAACAAAAAGATTTTTTAATATATATATACATACAAATATCACACATATAAATATAAAAACCTTTTGGTTCAGCAAATACAACTAACAATGATGTGTATACCCATAGATAGGCCACCCTTATCAAGTATGTATTATTGAGCAAATAATTTATCATGCAAGTATGGGCTGCTATTAAGTAACAATTGAAGTTATTATGTTTTCCAAGAAATATATAAACAGATGGTCAAGTAATGATAGAACTATGAATTATGCATGTAACTTTGAATAAGATTATTTTGAGAGAATGGTTATAGTAGCATACTGTAAAAGACACTTGATTGAAAATAGATTAAAGCGTCTTTAAGATTAGGGTGCAAGTTGGCAGCATTTTTTGAAATTCTAAAGCACGCAGGGAACCCTAACTAGGTGAAAATTTGTATCAAATATATTATATAAATATAAAGAAAATGAACTAGTGACAACAGAACAAATAAAAATAGGACATATAGAGAAAAGTGTAAAGCAAAATAAGTTAGCAAGCTACTACAATAAGACTTTGTAAAATGTCCTGCATACCTCTTCAGCTTATCAAATTGCCAAAATTACGTCAAAAGAAATACATAAAGACACTCAAGTTTTAATTGCACATCTGAAATAAATAGGGTATCTTTTGTAATATACAAGTAAAAAAATCCATCTAAAGCAAAAGATTGTTTGAATTATGGACCATCGATCTTAAATTAATTCTCATCATACCTTAAAAATCACCATAACTTCTAGTAATTAATGTTGTAGTTAATAACGTTAGAATTCTTTAATTAAATGCTTAACACGTTAACTACTAATAAGTTAGTTGATTTATATACATTTAATGGTTGAAAGAAGTCACATATGCATAAACAAAACAAAAGATTATTTAACTTATATAATTTAAAAGTTTAGGTATCCTTTAAACAAGCCAACTAAATCAATACTGGGTTTTTACTGATTATATTAAGGACTTGGATTCAAGTATCATCTTCAATTTTCTCTAAGAACATGCTATCAATAGCAAACTGTAATCATATATATGACAATTCAGCACGATAAAGGAACATTTTGATTTATTCATGCCCTCTCTTTCAGGATGTTCATGGAAAACTACTCTACCAATATACTAATTTGCCATGGTTATTGATTTATAACAACTCCATGATTTCCAAAAAACTTTTGTAGAATAATTATAAGAAGATGAGGAGGTTAGCTAACATCTCATTCTCATCATAAGTAATGCAAGTATCATGGAGTAATAGATTAAAGGCAAAAATGTTGTTGCTTGTGACTTTTACAAACCATGAGAAGTTGAGAATTTCTATTTGCACCGCTCAAATTGCTCTCAGTGCACCCCCTAAATTTCTTTTTTTAAAAAAATTCTAAACTATCCTTAGCACCCCCGTCTCCTTCCCTCCCCCCTCCCTTCCTTGGCACCGGCGCCCCCCCTCTCCTCCCCCCTCCCTAGTACTGCCCCCCACCCCTCCCTCCTGGCCCCCATCTCCTCTCCTCCCTCTCAAGTAGCCCCCTCTTCTCCTTCCCCCTCCCTAGTACCGCCCCCCACCCTTCTCCGGTCCCCATCTCCTTCCATCCCCTCTCTAGCACCGTTCCTCCACTCACCCTCCTCCCCACTCCCTGGCCCAGCACCGTCCTCCCTTCCCTGGCATGGTGCTAGGGAGGGAAGGAGACGGTGCCGAGGCTAGAGAGTGAGGAGGGGCCAGAGAGTGAGGAGGAGGGGAGGGGGTGGGTGGGGGACAGTGCCAAGGACGGGAGGAGAGGAGACGGGGCGGAGGGCAGGGAAGAGGGGGGGAGAGGATGGGGGTAGTTTAGGATTTTTTTTAAAAAAAATTTGGAAGGATGCACTGAGCAATCCGAGTGGTGCAAATAGAAATTCCCTGAGAAGTCCTATAAACAAACTTCCATATCATCACTTTCCAAATTTAATAGTGAAGACCACTTGTAATTTGGTTCCATAAAAATGATAAACATACCATTTTTATCTCATGTATCTTATAGTCATCTCACAAAGATTCTTTGAGTATTAGATTACCACAAATTTGTTCTTCAATAACTCCTCCAGCTTTTTGTAAAATTAAGAATTATCTTTCTAATGACATGTGCTTGTACCAAAAAGCAAAAGAATAATTACAAGAAGATGGGATTTGCAATTCTATATTTTCTAGATCTTAGGAATATGAACTGTAATTTGGTTGTGGAATAATATTGGAGGAAATGAAAGAAGATATCTAAGTATTGTACATGTGATGAACATAAAAAATTATTTAAGTATTGCATATATGATAAGATTATTCTCTCCCCTTTGAAGGGATGAGTGATTTTTCAAATTTAATCAAAAAAATAATTAGGTGGTGAATAAGGGGAGAGATTGGAGTGCATTTAATGCACTTTGATTTTTGTGATGATTCAAACTTTTATTATAAAGATAAAAGTATTCTTTTATTTTTTTAATATTTCTTAAGTTGGATAATATAGCAATTAGCTTATGATATGAGAGGAAATAAGTCCATTATGTCTCTTCCTATGAATTTATTTACCTCCTAAGAGGAAGGAATATTCCCTCAAGCATCATAACGAGGGAAAGGCTATACCTCCAAGCTAAAAAGACTATTTGATAGAGAAAAAGGAGGCAACCTACTACTCCTCCCAATTCTTTATACACATATGGCCATAGAGAAACACTTTGTCTTTCAAATTAATTCAATTTCGTTTTGAGAAATGATGTAATTGTAATCTTTCAAATTGCCTTTTGTTTCTCTTCTACATACTCCTCTTCCTCCTTTCTTTGTCAACCAGCTACTTTCTAGTTAATTTCTCTCTTTTTTTCTTTATGTCTAACTTCTTAATTGCATATAACTATCTAATTACTTTATTATATATAACTAACTTCTTCATTGGATTTTTTAAGATATTCACGAACAAAGGAATCTATCTTGCTTTGCATTTTCCTCTTTTATTTCATAATATTATAGAAATTATATTAAATATTTTTAATTTACTAGACAATGAAGAGATCCGTGTGTTAACCCAATCATTATGTTATAGCATTATGCAATATCTATATATAATTAGGTTTCCTTAAAATAACTATTACATATAGCAATAATTTTATCTTTCCTTAAATAACTATTATGTATAATAGTGAAGATTATATACATATATATTTTATCTATCTTTTCCCTTTATGTGTAAAGTAAGATAGGAAGAGAACCTAATAAAATTTCTACAGTTGAGACAACCAAAATCTCTTATGTCAAAATAAGAAACTTTACCAACTTTATCAATTCCCCCATTTATGGAAAAGAAATATAAAGATTGATAATATTTTAGAAGATCCTTAAAAGGCTAAATTAAAAAGTAGTTAATAATGATCTCTCTGTTAAATCCTTGAAAGATACTTGGATCAATAAGGATGAGAGTATAATACCTTTCTTTTTTACAATATGAGAATTTTATTTGAAGGCTTTTTATTTAGGCTACAAACTAGAATATTTCATTCTTTCGTATTGGTTTGTTTGGATAATGGTGTATATATTATATACCAATTGAATAGTTTAAAATATGGAAACAACAATTTTGGAAGAATCTTGATAAATCTTGCAAGCTGGCTGCTTATTCCATATTAAAATTTGGATAAGTAATTATAACAAATATGCAACCAAAAAAATTAAAATGTTTTGAAGCTTCCGCAATTCCTCAAACCTTTCAACTTTTGATATCGATTTCTCAAGGACTCAAAGCCATCAATAAATATTATTTAGCGATAATTTATTCTAACATCTAAAAGGTCCTTAAATTTTAATCTATGGTGAGTAATGCTCTCTATATTTTCTTATTTTTCTCCTACATTCGATTCATTTTCTCGTTAGGTCCTTCCAAATTTTGATTCCTTTTTTTAGTAATTAAGAGAAGATTAATTTTATATTACAATGAAAATAGTGGAGAGAGAGTTGTTGTAGGAGAAGAGATTTTATATCAAATATTTCATGTCTCCTTATTTTATTTCATAAAATTAAAACGTTACAAGGAATAGACCCTTATTTGGAGGCACCTTTAGGATTTTGTCCTTTGGTTATTTTTTGCAACAACAAAATACTCCAGAACTGGGAGATATTTTTCTACAACTTATTGCACCATGGTATCCTTTATTCTTGCAACTTTGCGTACAATCTCCAGAACGTTGGCATGCTCCAATGCAAAACAATGGACATAGTTCAGCTCCAACTGGCAACCAAAAAGATATAATTAAGCATATATCTCAGCCATTTATAAATAACAAAAAAAATCTGCAAAAAAGGGTCTAATTTAGGATGCTCTTAATTATAATCAAGAAAAAATAATATATCAAAAATCTTTTTTAAGCACTTTAGCCCTTGACCCCAAGAATAGCTCCATCCATTAATTATAAAAAGAGTACAAAAATGTATCATAATTTTATGTCAATTCACTATAAATGCATGCCTTTATTTTGAGCAATAAGTGCATTTGACTCTACTTAACTATACATCTAGAGTGGATCAGGGATTAGGGTGCTAGGAAGGAGATGTTTAGTTTACGCTAGACAATTTTTGTGAAAAAAGGACTTCATTTTATAATTCCTATGATATAGATATGTTCATATGCACATAAATGTAAAGGAGTTTCAATAAACTAGAAATTAAAGGAATTTTAATGGTTTAACAACGCTCAAACGATTTTCTTAATTATAGAAATTATAGGTACACAAAAAAGAGAGAGTAGGAATTAAAAAAAAAATTTAAAAAAAATAAGACATTTGACTATAAGATATTTGCATCAATGCCTTACTACCACAATGAAGAAGTTACTATAGTTTTATAAATTGATAATCAAAATCACTAATAGTTAGCAAGAGTAGTTTATATTATTCACTAAAAAGAAGGAACATTTAAAGAGGGAAGGGGCAAGAGAAAGATCGATAAATCATCGATAACTTTTGTTAAACTATAATTTTCATGAAAAACCTATAATTCATAATGAATTCTCTTATTCTAAAATATTTTAAAACATTAGTTAATTGATAATTTGAGTCATTTTACTCGAAAAGAGTAATTTGATTTATTTAATAGCTTAAAAATTTGTTAATAAATCATAACATAGAATAATAAGAGATGATACAAATTGTATGAATAAAAATGGTATAATCCATATACAAACCTGGTGCTACGAGGAAGATAATTAATATGATAGCAAACACAGGCTTTATCGTTGCAGATATATAACCTTTTTCTCCCATTTGTCACCAGTTGTCTTTTCTTACTTTGCTTTAATTAGCTTAGAGCACGGTAGAGGTTTGAGTATATGTGGCCTCCTAAATGCTTGGATGTGGTGAGTATATGTAGCCTCAAAAATGCTTGGAAGTGGTGAAAAATGTAAACCATCTAGATCTACTTTAAATGGTGGGATATGATATGATATGAAAATGAATCAAATAATATCTATTCAAATCCATTTTCAAATTCAAATCTATCTAAACATGGTATAAATTGATCCATCTAGCTTGATATTTATATCGATATGCATATATTTGAAGAAATAAACGAGGACAAGTGCATGGAGATTTTTCTCAGACTATTTCCTATCTAATAGTCTCAATAGCATATAAGATATGATCAAATATATCTGAAGATTGAAGTCAAGGTAGTTTATTTTAATGTAAATTAATTGATAATTTTGACCTTTTTATAAAAAAAATAGTAGTTTTAGTCATTTGAGAGATTTTTTTTTTCTGAACTGGCAGTTATGCGGTCACAGTTTTTCTTTTTTTTTTTAACACTTTTTTCTTAAGAACTATTTGGCAACAAGTAATATAAGAATTTGTTAATATCAATATGTTCTGCATGTTTGGTAAATTCAAATTTCAATTGTCAACTAGAAGGAATATTAGAATGTTTTTCCTCTACTAGCTAAATTGTGTATATTGTACAAGTTGAGATTATACTTGGCACAGATATATATGGTGACATGCAAAATAATGACAATAAAAGACATACAGGAGACCCACTATAATATCTTTTGTTTTTTTTTTAACATTATATTATTATTCTTTTTGTTAGCATGACCTTAGGATCTAATTTTGAAATATCCGATTCCAAAAAATTTCAAGATATAATTGGCATGATTTCAAGCATTGGATTTCATGATATTTGAAGATATGATTGGCATAATCTATTTTAATTATCATATAATTAACATTTTAGGATCATACCAATCATATCTTTAAATATTTTAAAACATGTTATTTTGGAATCGAATTTTTAAGGTTACGTTAACAATTTTATTTACTAAACATGGTATTTTGTATTTTACTTTCCAACATTATTAACTATCTGAATCAGAACAACATTATTACCGTGGTATTTTGTATTTTGTATTTTATATTTTACTTTCCAACATTATTTCATTAGATATTTGTTTCCTCCATTCTTGCTTTAACCCTCCGGCTTTCTCTGTCATCTCTCTCTCTCTCTCTCTCTCTCTCTGACATATTCTCTCTCTAGCACTCTCCATCTCACCTTCCCTCTCTAGCCTTTTTTTTTGTCCCTTTATCATCTGTATTATTATTAATCTAATCAAGATCATCTCATCGATACATGCAATCATTTCTATGGATCACCTCCTCTAACAATGTGTTCCTTCTCTACCTCTTTAAATCCTTTTAGTTGTCATCGCCTATAAAGTTTTTATGGTGAAACTCAAAGTTAAAAGTAAATCAATTCTGAATTTTTTAAACAAATAAATAAAACAATTTCATTCTAATTAATATCTTCTCTCTAGATGAATCTGGCCAACCAGTCTCACTTTAAAGAGCTCAATAAGTACCGGCGCTTTGTTATGAGCTATAGGCTATGTTTCATCTTTTATTGCATTCATTACTTTGTGAGAGTAGATCATAAATATAATCAATATCATAGTCATTTTTTTTCAGGATATGCATTATAATAATTTCTTGCACATAACATTAGGCATATCAATAAGAGCATTATAATAAATTTTTTTTTTCAGGATATGCATTTTTTTCAGGATATGCATTATAACAACTCTTGATATCACCAACATCATGAATTCCATAATTTTAGTGCTACATTTAGAATAATAAAACATTCATCCCTTGAGATGTTTTAGATATTCAATGAAGTAATAATGAGTAGTCTTAGGATTAGTCTTTTTTTTATAGAAAGATCATAAATCCTAACTTTAATTGCATAACCCATTCATATTAGATTTGTTTTATATCTATAACTCAAAAAGGCATTTTGGAAACGAACTTATTAAGAACCCTATTGAAAACATAAAAGTAAACTTAATAATCTTATCCCAAAAAGGCTCAAAAAAGTTAAACCTATACATCATGCTCCTTATTATATTTTTAAGGTTATGGATATACCTCTCAACTAAACATCCTTAATATATCCTTAAGGATATGATTATACCTCTCAACTAAACATTATGTTTAGGATTATGAGATATGGTATATTGGGTTACAATTGCATTCCCTGTTTTTATAAATATTTGGCAACTGAGCCATGTCAATTTCCCCGCTTATGAGGGACTGAATAATTATTATTTGAAGAATGATCTCATTTTTGTTTGAAAAAGTTGAAAAAGTATTTCTACCTATGAGATGGAAAGAAGAAATTCAGAAATGTCTCCGCATTCAGAAATTTATTAATACAAAAAATAAAATGAAAGAAAAAAAAAGTTCAGATGGATTTGAGTAATTGTGATAGTTTAAAATAGTGGCACATCGGAGGAAAAGAGATTTGTTATGTGCTTATCACTCAAATTTAATTATTATCAATTAATTTTTACTTAATGGATTAATTATTAGAGCTAATCAAAGTCTCCATAAGTTGATGAGTACCATAGGACGGTGATAGAGTCGTAGAGCCACCCCTTGCAATACCAATAATTCAATTCAGATAGATTCTGATTAGCTTGTGACTTACTTTCATTCAAAATTTTAAGTCGCGACAATTTTTAGACCGTAGATGGATTTGAGACACGTAATTTTAGTCCACAAATGAAATGTTTGGCCCAACAGATAGACTTGAAATGTTATAATACTCCTCTCTTCATCTCTATTCACCTAATTGTTGCCCTATTTTGCCTCTTAGTATCTTCTCTATCTTTTTTTATCCACTAATTAATTAATTTGAGTGTTTCTATTTTTCCATGAATTCATTATTAATTTAAGTTATTTTTCAAAATTATCGCTTTTATTCTTTAATTACTAGCCAATTTAGCTGATCTTACACCATGCTTCTCTCTCATAGCCACTCCATCAAATTTTTCCCTTAAACATTGTTAATTTTCATTTTAATTTTTAAAAATTTAAAAACCTACCTAATCCTTAATTGGAGTTATTGTCAACGTAATGCCCCAGAATCCATGCCTATATGAGAATTGTCTTCATTATCAAACAACAAGAAATTTGAAAAATCAATATCAAATTTTATGAATTATATAACTCAACTTAAATGAAAAATTATTTCGATGGCTACTATAATTTAAATAGTTATATGTCAAATAATATATCTTTTCTATGGATGTTAAATTCTGTTGCTAAGATAAATAAGTTAATTATTTAATATATTTTATTAATACAATTTTTAATATATTTTTTGTTTAATTAATTAATAAAAATCGTTTTTTTCCTTTTTTTGTGTGCGAGTTGTCGTTGTTATTCTTATAAACAATAAACCCAGAGCTAATGTCCATATCCGGCCAGTACTCTTCATTTAAGGCATGAGTTTTTTTTTAATAGCTAATTAATTAATGCCTAATACCTTCAATTCACGTTATAAAGAATCAACTACCAAATATGTGCTTCTCTTCTTGTATTTTTCATAAATCTGCATGAGTCTACCATCCAAACAACAATTTCCTTATTTCCATATTAGGATAGGAATTTTAATAGTTGTGTTTGGAATGGAGTATAAAATTATGGGATTGAATTCTAATTCTTTTATTTGATACTATCATGAAAATAAAATTCATAAAATAATTTTATCATATTCAAAAAAATATTTTGGGAAGATAAAAGACGTATAAGATAAAGAATTTAGTTTTCAAAACAATAAGGATAGGTAATAATAAGCACATGATAAATTATATAGTTTTTTAAAAAATTTAAAAATAAATAATGATGATGATGATAAAGTAATTTTATAAATTACAGAAAAAAAAAAAGAGAACCGAACTTTATCAAAAATTCACAACATATAACACTATAGGAAAATTCAGAAATAGCGACACCAATTGAGCGACGCATTTTTGCGTCACTAAATTGTGACCAAATTACGACAACTCAGCGAGAAAAATAAATAGCGACGCCATTAGCGACGCAATAAAAATGCATCGCAATATAGCGATGCAATAAAAATTGCTTGGATCGCAACCGTCGGGATTATGGCCGATCGGGATCATAGCTTGGATCAATCGCAACCGTCGGATATCGTCGCCGATCGGATGGATCGCAACCATCGGATCGATCATCGCCGATCAGGATCATGGCTTGGATCGATCGCAACCGTTGGATATCATCATCGATTGGATGGATCGCAACCGTCGGATCGATCATCGCCAATCGGGATCATGGCTTGGATCGATCGCAACCATTGGATCGTCGCCGATCAGTTGGATCGCAACCTTTGGATCGATCATCGCCGATCGAGATCATGGGTTCAATCGATCGCAACCGTCGGATATCATTGCCGATCGGATATTAAATTAATAAAATAATTTAATAATGAATGTGTCACAATTTTTGTAATATTAAATTAATAAAATAATTTGCGACGCATAATGAATGTATCACAATATTGCGACGCAAATCTAATGCGTCGCTAATTTCCGCCAAAATGCCTATTGGTGGTAACTTAGCGATGCAATCAGCGATGCATAATCAGCGTCACTGATTAGCGACGTATTAGCGACGCAATTATGCGTCGCTAATCCTAATTCATAAAACCCTCCCCCCTCTTCTTCTTCCTCCTCACGAGCCCGAACCCCCCCCCTCTTCCGTCTCTCCTTTCTCCTCCTCCCTCTTCCCCACCTCAGCGGCTCTCCGGTGACTCTCCGGCACACGATCTCGCCGATGAGGGTTATTTTTAGGTACCCCTCCCTCCCCCCTGTAAAAAAAAAAGGTATGAGAGGGGTTTTTTTCCCACCCCCTCTCCTGTTCTGGCCACAGCCGTGGCCGTCGTTGCCGGCCACGGCCGTGGCCAGCAACACCGTGGCCAGCAACTCGGGAAAGCCCCCCCACCTCCCGTCTTCTCGGCCATGGCTGCGACCGTGGCGATCATGGCCGGTCGTGGCATGGCCACAGTGGCCAGGCCACAACAAAAAAAAAAATTAACATGGGGGATTCCCCCCCCCTCTCGTCTTCTCGGCCGTGGCCGGTCGTGGCCTGGCCACAGTGGCCAGGCCATGGAAAAAAAATTAACTGGGGAAACCCCCCCTCCCGTCTTCTCGGCCATGGCTGCGGCTGTGGCAGGTCGTGGCCTAGCCACAGTGGCCAGGCCACGGAAAAAAAAATTGAACATGGGGGTTGGGCCCCCCTCCCATCTTCTCCGGCCACGGTCGCGGCTGCGGCCGATCGTGGCCTGGCCACAGTGGCCAAGCCACGAAAAAAAAAAAATTTAACACGGGGTTTGGCCGATCTTGGCCTGGCCACAGTGGCCAGGCCACAAAAAAAAATTTAACACGGGAGGTTAAATTTATTATTAAATATTTATTAAAAATTACTAATTAAATTATTTAATTATTATTATTAAAAATATTATTAGTAAGCTATTTTGATATTTTTAATCTTAATAATTTATTCAAATATATTATTATATCAATTAAATTTAGAAAACCCCTATAGTAATATTATTATATCAAATAAATAATATATTACAAAACATTAGAATACACTATAGTATTATTTTAATATTATATAAAAAATTATATTATGTGATGGTATAATATTTTATTCATTTTCACAAATAAAAAATATTTATAATAAACTCATTATAAATTAATATGAAATTATGATATAATTCAATATTTGGATTTTTTATTATTAAATTAGAAAAATAAAATTTATTATCTATTTAACTTATAGTATTTACTGTGATCATATAAAAGTTTGTTTATGATAATTAATTTAGGACACTTTATTAATAATATCATATAATATATATTAACTTATATTAGTTCATAATATTATATATAATAACAATAAATTATGGTATTCTAATAAATAATGGTTGCTAATTAGTGATTCTGATCGATAGTAAATTAATTAAAGAAATTGCTTTACGATTATTTAGTGCTTACTATGTTTTAATTAATTCAGTCATAATTGATTAGTGATTTTTATATAGTCATGGTTTAATGTCTCAATCTATTAAACTATGCATGGTAGTTTATTGGTGAACATTTGGCATATGTGGATTCTAATTTTATTGATATTATAATATGATTTTATAATGATTTTATAATATCATATTATAATATGATTTTATAATATCATATTATGTCTTGATTATTTACATCATGCTTCAAATTGAAAGATGCATTAAATTATGTAATGCTAGAATGAACGTCTTGTTGTAGTTCTATTTAATTTTCAGCACCGAATTAGTAGTTTCAATTATTTATATTTTAGTCTTCACATACAATTATGTAATGAGTTTATTACGGAATTGACAAGAATTTCGGAATAATAAGCATAAGTTCGATTGTCTTTGGATTTCCATATTATTTCTCATAGCACTATAACCTTTAGACCCGTTTGAGAATTTGGAAGACTTAGTCTTGCAAATTCTCAAATTGTCCTAGTGGACAGTTTGAGAAAATTTTTTATGATATATTAGTCTGCTATTAATCATCGTTGGTTGAGATTGTGGTTTGTATTTGCTCATACGTTCTCCTAGTGTGGCATATATGCCACACATTTAGGAGAACATATGGGGAAATGCTGCTGAAATTTTAACATAAACGATCGATGATAGTTAATAGCAGAATAACATATCACAAAAATATTCTTGAATGGGATAGGGCCTTACCTTTTGGATATGGAGTGATGGTGGAATTAATTTAGGACACTTGATTGCTTGTGAAGTCTCATGATTGAATGGACCACCTTGCGGCCCGGCCCGAATCCAAGCCCTAGCATTAGCCTGGCATGAACCTGTGCCTCGTTCCTTGCTAGCACGACAAGGATCGTAGCCGTGGCCCGGCCTTGCAGGATAAGGACCTTAGTTGTGTAAAAGAAAATTGGTTTAGTTATAAATGATCTAAATGGTTGTTATTAACTTTAGTTGTGTAAAAGAAATAATTTAGTTATATATTTAGTAATGCTAATATAGTTTTATATTGTGGTTTTCTTTAATGGTTTACCAGAAATTGGATAAGTCGGTCAAAAATGAGCGGGGCTCGCTTGTGGATGTATGCTTGGATAAAAGATGGCTTGCTTAATCCAGATTTTCTGAATGGATTGAAAGAATTTATTGCATTTGCATGTAGCCAACCTAAATGGATGGATGGGCCTAGGATCAGGTGCCCATGCAACTTCCACAGGTGTCAGAATAAAGCCTATAGAGATGTTGAAACTGTTAAGGTGCATTTGTGTAAAAAGGGGTTTGTTTCTGATTACGATGTTTGGTACTGTCATGGTGAACCAGAGGAAATTTCAGCAGCTGTTACAAGCCAACAAGTGTCAATTCCCGTAGATGAACCATTTATGAATTTAAACACATATGAAGAAATGGTGATGAATGCATCAGGTAATGAATTCAATCAGAGTACATTTATGGAAGAACCAAATCCAGATGCACAATAATTTTATGATATGTTGCATGCTGCAAATCAAGAATATTATCCTGATTGTGAGGGTCATTTCCAGTTGTCTACGGCTACTCGATTGTTGAATATTAAGGCAGAACATCGATTATCAGAAAAGGTGTTCAATTCTGTAGCTGGGTTAATCAAGAAAATTTTGCCAAATGATAATGTTGTAGCAGACAGTTTTTACTTAACGAAGAAGTTATTGTGTGGGCTTGGGCTCCCAGTTAATAAGATCGATTGTTGCTTGAACAATTGTATGATATATTGGGGTGAAGACTCAGAGCTGAGATGGTGTAAGATTTGTGGGCAATCGAGGTACAAAAACGGCGAAGGGGGAGCTAGTACAAGTAGGAGGAAAAGTGTGCCTTACAAGAGGATGCATTACTTTCCTCTTACTCCACGCCTGCAGAGATTATACAGATCTAAGGCTACAGCTGCTGATATGAGATGGCATGCCGAACATGAATCTAAAGAGGATGAAATGCGGCATCCATCAGATTCAAAAGCTTGGAAACATTTCAATGAAAATCATCTTGATTTCGCTGAAGATATAAGGAATGTGAGATTAGGTCTTTGTACCGATGGATTCCAATAATTTGGTCAAGCGGGGCAACAGTATTCATGTTGGCCTGTAATACTGACTGTATATAACCTTCCTCCATGGAAGTGTATGAAAGATTCTGCAATGTTTTTGACAGTTTTGGTTCCAGGACATCAAATCCAAAGGAAAAGATTGATGTCTTCCTGCAACCGTTGGTGGCCGAATTGAAAATGTTGTGAAAACAGGAGTCATAGCCTACGAAATTTCTATGAAGCAGAATTTCATCATGAGAGCTGCTTTGATGTGGACAATAAGTGACTTCCCGGCATATGCAATGTTGTCTGGTTGGAGCACTGCTGGACGTCTGGCATGCTCTCATTGCTTGTATGATTCGGATGCATTTACATTGCAGAAGAGTGGTAAGCAGTCATGGTTTGATAATCATAGGAAGTTCTTGCCTCCAAATCATCCTTATAGGCATAACTTGATCGCCTTCCGGAAGAACAAAGCAGTCACAAAATTTGCCGAACCGGTTAGGTCCGGCACGGATATATTTGATACTATAGAGCATTTGGGGTTGAGGTATGCTTGGGAACCAGATGCAGATAGAATAAATGGCCGTATATGTAAAGAATATAACTGGAAGAAGCGGAGTATATTTTGGGATTTGCCGTATTGGAGCATAAATCTCATCCGGCACAACTTGGATGTTATGCATATCGAGAAAAATTTCTTTGATAACATATTTAACACAGTGCTAAACATCCCGGGAAAAACTAAAGACACTGCAAAGTCAAGAGAAGAACTTAATCAGTATTGCAGAAGAGGTGATTTGAGGAGGAGTGCCGACGGGACCTATCCTAAAGCCTGTTACACTCTTGACAGAAATTCACGAGAAGTTTTATGTAACTGGGTTAGAGGGTTAAAATTTTTAGATGGTTATGCCTCAAATATCGGTAGGTGTGTGGACATGCATAGCTAAAGTTGTTCAGCATGAAGAGTCACGACTGCCATGTTTTCATGCAATGGTTATTGCATATAGCTTTTCGTGAGTTGCTTCCGCACCATGTCTGGAAGGCATTGACGGAGCTCAGCTTGTTCTTCAAGGAGTTATCCGCCGCAGTCATTACTTCTGCATCCATGGCAAGGCTTGAGGAGGAAATTTTAATTATTTTATGCAAGCTGGAGAGAAATTTCCTCCTAGTTTTTTTGTCTTAATGGAGCATTTACCGGTTTACTTGCCATACAAAGCGAGCATAGCTGGTCCCGTGCAGTATCGCTAGATGTATCCTTTTGAGAGGTAAATATATACATCAGTAAGACATGTTGACATTTCAAATATTATTTCATTGCGAGAAAATTGGTTTATTTTTTTCTCACCTTTACATATAGGTACCTTAAGAAGTTAAAAAATAATGTGCGTAATAAGGCAAGGGTTGAAGGTTCTATATGTAATGCACACTTGGTCGAAGAAGTTTCAGCTTTTGCCTCGCATTACTTTGAGGGTCACGTCCGCACGAGGAGCCGAAATCTTGGTCGTAATGATGACGTATGTGTGGACGAAGGAGAACCTAATGATGGTAGAATATCAGTTTTTAAAGGTATTGGCGTTCATTTGGGGGGCAGAAGTCAAGAAATCTTAGCGATATGGAGTATAATGCAGCACATTATTACATCCTAATGAACTGTAAAGAAGTCGATCCATACATTGAGTAAGTATATACTTCAATGCTTAATTGGAACTTCTAATTTAAATTGCAATATACCATAATATTTAATTGCTAACAGAAGTTTTAATCCTTATCATCCCATAAGGATGTATTGTGATAGACAACGACAGATGAATCCTGACATCAGTCAAGTTGCCATTGGGCAGAAGTTAGAAACGGAGTTCGCTTACTGGTTTTATGAATTTGTGTGTAGTATCACTCAATCAATTTCAATAATGGCTTTTATTTTTCGAATTGGTTGTGAATAGCTTATTAATTTATAGGTAAACAGTCCATGGTCCACAACCGACAATATTTTCATTAAATGTCTATCGCAATGGCCATTGAAGACCGTAACAACCTCTACTGGCTATTTTGTTAATGTGTATAAATTTTAGATTGAACGATTAGCAGCTTCAAGAGGCACGCAGAACTGGGTGTGTGTGTTAAAGGATAAAGTGTTGGAGCAAATATGCAGGATTATTACGGAAAGTTAGTAGATGTGGTTGAAGTTGAATATCCCGGTTGGCCTATTAAATGAACCGTATTGTTTCATTGCGATTGGTTCGATCCGACAGTTCCTGTGGGCAAAAGGGTTCATAACGACTACAATCTAGTTGAAGTGAACCATCGATGAAGATTGCAGAAATATAAACCATTCATCCTTGCATCCCAAGCTCAGCAAGTGTTTTACTGCGGATATCCAAGTTTGCGCAACGACAAGCGAGATTGGTGGGCTATTTCTAAAATCATCCCACGTTCAACAATCGTATTAGACGAGAGTTCATCAAGTCAATCAGCCAAGTGCCCTGCATTTCAAGAGGATGAGATGGAAATGCATGCAATTGAGGACGACACAAGGGCTCCTGAAACATCACTTAGAGATCCAAATGGTGATGTCCAAGAAATTGCGGATCCAAATGTTCGGTTTCTTTCCGATGATAATGAAACTGAATCGCAAGTCCGATACGGCATCGGATGTTGAACCTGTTAGGAAATGTGTCCTACAGCCAATCGTCTAGCTTGTAGACGGTTATGAGTTGATGTGAATGTACATGATTTATTCAATAAATAAAAGTCTATTTTGGCAGTACAGCATATAGTTTACATCTTTCAGTAGAATTCCAATATGTTGTAGTCCTTAGATCTGTTCGTGGCCAAATGATACGTTGTTACCTAGGACGACGACGTAATCAAGTGTAGGTCGTTGTGTGCCATATGGGTTGGTTTGTTCTCTTAAACCAAGGAGTGTATAACACTGGTATGACATGTGGGTGAGTGTAGGAGTACATTCACTGAACAGTGACTCACCTCTGCTGAGTGCTCAACTGCCTGGAGCAACTCACAGAAAGGCAATGGGTATAAGTGTCCCTTTGACATGAGACTATCATGTTGACTTGATAAGGTAATCTTTGTGAGGTGTCACAAGATTCATTGCATTGAAACATACTTGGATGATTTACACGGAGTTGGTAGTTAACTCTGTATTCGCCCTGAGTACTAGGACAAGGGGATGAATTATACGGTAACCATAGCCTAGGTACTAAATATTGCTTTGCATATATTCGGTCTATTCGGACGTCGGGTACCATTGCTAGATGGTCACATCGATTGGCATAGGAAGTGTTCCTATGCTACCGACTTAGATTCGAACCTATGGAGTCACGCACATAGTCATGTGACCTGGATACATGCTTTATCCATGATCTAGTTGGACTTGGTCATATGGGTAATATCGAGTTTGTACTAGCAATGTCTAGCTAGCACTGGGCATTAGCGGTAGTACTTATTATGGAGATGAACTTGAGTTAGTTTGTAACTCAAGTGAATTTTTGGGATTTATTCAGACCCATTGTGGGATAGGACTTGAACCATAGACCAATGGTTGGTTTGACGATATAGTGGTTTAGATCTGGTTTCAAAGTGGTTTGAATCAGATATCCAATATAGCCTCTGATCATTTTTTTATGAATTTTGAAATCATAAATTACTTTAAATTGGAAATTAAATAAGTCAAATGCGAAGTATGGTTCGAGATCTTCGCATGGGTTCTTTCGGATTTCAATTTGGACTTCAAACGGATTTAATCTGATTATTTTCATATTTATAAATGTTTTAAATATTTTTTTATTATAGTTGCAGCTAACGAGACTTTAAAACTTCAGAAAATTTATATTTTATGTAAATTATGATTATACCATTTCGTTTAAATTATGGTTCTGCCATTGAGATGGCGTGAATTTGAAACTTCGTATAAATTACGATTTTGTCATTCTGCTAACGCAAATTTGAAACTTCGTATAAATTACAATTTTGCTATTCCGATAACGTGAATTTGAAACTTTATTTAAATTATGATCTTGCCATTGAGATGATAAATTTGTTTTATAAAATTTTCTTTACGCGTTGACAATGCGTGAACGCCCGTAACCCATCCGCTTTCAAAGATCGGATATTATCATATCGTAAAACAAATTCAAAAGGTTGTTTTGGATTATTTTACGATGAGTTTATTTAAGAAACTTTTTTCAACTTCAAGAGAGAGAGTAGCAGAGAAAGAAGAGTCCAAAAATCAGAGAAGTCCAAATAGAGAGGGACTCCTCTCTTGGAGAAGAGTTCTCCATTCCTTCTAATTCCATATCCCCTGTCTCAAGGTTTCCTGGCATGCGTGTGATATAGAGGAGTGGCGCGTGCGGCTCTTGCAATGCACGAATAGGAACTTCTCCTTGCAGATCGGATCTGCTACGTTCGTATCTACAGCTTCCGCATCGAGAGGTATTGTTTTAAACTTATTTTTACGTACTCTTAAATTTCAGATTTGCTAATACTCTTAAATTTCAATATGAATATTAAAATTGAATTACATGCTTTCCACCTTGAGATCCTGTGCATATGAAAAGCAAGTTTTCCCTTCAGAACCAACATTTCACAAAACAAATGAAACCGACTAAACATAGAGGTTTTTTTAAATTCAATTTATTTTTACAAATGTTATATTTTTACATATTTAATCATTAATCGTGATTACATTCATGAATCTTTCAGTATGACGGGTCGAGGTAGATCTACCGGTGACAGACAGAGTGAGCAGAGACGTAGCCCTGCCGCATCAGATCCCATGAGCTTTGGAGATGGAGAGTTTGGATCTCCATACATTGCACAACCTCCGATCTCTCCAGCCATCGGCGGTGATCTTGCATTAGTATTATCATCCAGCTGATCAGCACATTCCTCCGAGAGTTCTTCCACCATCGGCTGCACCGTACTTGGACTGGATGCTCATGGGCTGTAAGTATATACTAATTGTAAATATATCGTTTATGTTTTTAAGCCAATTACTTATAAACATGTATTTTTTTAACATATTTATTGAACAGTATCATATATCAAGCCAGATCAGCTCCATATTTCAGAGGTGTGCTGATCCTAGTGGCTATGATCTGACTTCCTCGAACAACCCCCACTCCCCATTCGGTAGGGAACTTTATGGCAAGATGGGGAATGAAAATAATGGCTTTGAGAGATATTTGCCTCGGTGTACCGAGGATGACATTGTAAGGAGACCTAAGCTTGGTCACGAGAAAATTCATGAGCATGGTAGCCACGCGGGGCCAGGTGCCAGCTCGGACTGACAGAGCGATGACTCCTTCAGGAATTATGGAGTCACCTATGAAGCCTACTAGGATGGACTCCACCGGTCGGAGGCTTTCTACCTAGAATTTTAATCTCACAAAGGCATCGAAATACAGAACATTAATAGAGCTTCTACTATCAATCAAAATATGGTGTACATCATAATTGTTCATGTTCAAAGATACAACCAAGGCATCATCATGGGGTACTGTACCCCCCGAAAGTCTTCATCAGAGAAAGTGAGCTCATCAACTTGAGCTTTTTTTGGCGATTTTTCCTTCTTGCTTGACCAAGAAGACAGGGATCTGGTTGCCGCTATCACATTGACATTGCCAAGGACCGAGGGATTTGGTGGAGGAAGCTGGCGAGGCTCGAGTTGGCGGTTCTCCTCATTGTTTGGCTCAGGGGGACCCCTGAACGGTCCAATCTGCCCCTCCAGATCAATTGCTTGATCTCGTTCTTGAGTTGCCAACAATCCTTAGTATCATGCCCGTAGTCCCGATGAAAGCGACAATACTTGGTCGGGTCCCTCCAAGTCACATCGCCTTGGAGAGGGGGATGCCGAGGAATTTGCCGCTCGATCTTCATCAGGATCTGCGTCCTTGGCGCGGTGAGGGGGGTGTAGCAGTCGAACCTTCGGGCCGAACTCCGGGTTCAGTCTCGAGGCAACGGTGGAGGAGCTCTATGGTGGCGAAGCAGGCTAGCACAATGGTGGGCCCATTGCTTGTCTGAGCCCTTTACCTCTCTCTTCTTTAGCTGCTCAGCCTGAGCCGATCTCCTCGATTCTTCAACCCTGGCATACTTGTCCGTTAGGGACATCATGTCAGAAAGGCCCTTCGTGTAGTTAACCTCTATAGCTAGGTAGAAGTCTCCCTCCTTGGACACTCCTTCGGCCAGGGCGGACGTGGCCATCTCGTGGTTGAGATGGTCGACTTCTAAGAGGGCCATGTTGAAGCAGCCGAGATAATTCTTCAGTAATTCCCCCTCTCTCTCTGCTTGACCTCGAAGAGGGAATCATATCTCCATCGCTGACGATGGCTGCTGACGAACTAGCTGATAAGCAAATAGCTCAGCTCGTTAAAAGAATCAATGGAACCTGGCTTCAGGCTATTGAACCAGGTTCGGGCATATCCCCTTAGAGTGGAGGGGAAGGCTCTGCACAGGATCGCATCTGATGCTCCATGGAATATCATGATGGATCTAAAGCTGCTCAGATGGTCATCAGGATCAGTGGATCCATGGTACGCTCGATGGTAGGGAGCTTTACATGAGGGGGAATCGCTTCCCTCATGATCCTCTCGAAGTAGGGGATGCCCTACTCTACTTTCAGCTGGGATGGAGGAGCTTGCCTGATGGCGTCTAACTCCTGACGCAATTCTCGATGCATCTCCTACATCTGCTGCCTGATCCCCTCATCCAGAGTGGTAGGAGGGATCGAGCGATGGGAAGGCGGCAGCGGTGTCGAGTTCTGGGAAGACACCGGAGAAGGGGAACGAACCCATCTAGATCTGAGCGGGCTCTTTCCCTTAGCTCGCCGTGGTGCTGGTTTTGCCTTTGCGGGCGGCGATGATAATCCGCTACTTCTGGTAGATTAGAGGAAGAGATTGCTGGTGGAGCAGGGGCAACAACCTCTTCATGAAGCTGAGGAGTAGGGACGGCAGAGCCAGGGATTGCCTGGAGCCCCTGGACTAACTAGGTCAATGCCTGAACCTGCTGGACCAGAGTGGCAAACTGGTCCAACGTCACCACCGTTGCTGACGGCAAAGGATTTTCAATCGGCGGTGGTGGCAAAGGTGCCATGCCAGTGATTGGATCAGGCCTTTGAGAGGTCGTCTGGTCATGAGCCTCGGATGTAGCTCTTTTCCGATTGGCCATTAAAGGATGGTTTTTCTGGTTCTTTGAGTCTTGTCTCTTGGATCACAAGTTTATGGGACTTGAGGCCCTTCCTATAGCGCCAATCTATTGCTGCAGAAATCTGTTCTCCAACTCGGGTGCGCTTCTGGCTCCTGATCCAGATGCCGATCTTGTTGCTCCAGGCAAAACATGCAAGATAGTCCGCACGCAGAGGGTGCTATGGGGGTTGCCCTCTGCGGAGGACCCTCCGATGCCTAAGTCAGTGAAGATTCACAGCAAGCAGGTATGAAGAGAAGACTCTCATAGAAGAGTTTCCCTTAGGCGGGTGTTCTCTTGGGAGCTCTGAGCTCAGGGGGAGCTTCAATGGAATATTCGAGCTAGTGAATGAGTGTGAGTAATTGCGTACTTGAGAGATTGAAGGACTGTGGCATTTATAGGGGATCACCTGGTTCGTTGGACGTGTCGCGAGGGGAGGTCTGAAAGCCGTTAGGATTCAAAACGGATTTGAATCAAGTTTGTTATGAGGTCAGTAGAGTCTATATTTTATCAGTTAGAGGATCAACGACTGGGAGAACTGGTTGATGCCTTGAGATTTAGCGATCACGCAGGCTCTAGGCCACTCTTGTGGGTCCTAGGCCACTTCTGGTTATGATTCCCTACTTGGAATCTTATTCAGTTATAGTGAATTCGAACTCTCCCGCGCCGGATTCCCAGAGGTGTTCCAAATGCCTTGGTCTGGCCGGAACGAGGAATAACCTAGTTTTCCGAGGTATAGAATGGTTCAGCTCGGATTTCCGAGGTATGGTCGGCTCAGATTGACGAGGTATGAAGATGGCTCGGGTTACCGAGGTATGGTCAGCTCAGATTGCCGAGGTATAAGGATGGCTCGAGTTACCGAGGTATGGTCGGCTCAGATTGCCGATGTAATGAGGATGGCTCGGGTTACTGAGGTATGGTCCGCTCAGATTGCTGAGGTATGAGGATGGCTCGGGTTGTCGGGGTGGTCCAACCTTGTCAAAGAAGATTCGGCTTCGTCGCTTGGCTGTTATGCTAGCTGGCTGGTAGGATGACGGGATTGGACATGACCCAATTGTTGATGTGGGCGGTCATTAATGTAATAACAATTTTACTCCTCATCAGCTAGTATAAGAGAAATCAAAGTTTCAACGAGGAAAAAATTGGATTTTAAGGACCGAATAGCTAGGGAGGTAGAAGCTGGAAGAAGAATTGGCCCTTTCCTTCTTTAATTTCATCCAAATTTTTCCTTAGGAAAAGAAAAAGAGCATATGATCTTGGTTCTTTTAAAGTCACAAAATTCCCTCCTTTTAACCTTCTCCCCAGAATTCGAAACAAGTAACAAGAACATTTAAAGTCACAAATTCTAATTGCAGTAAATGCCAAAATCTCGGTGAAATAGAACAAAATAACGACCAAACATAGGTTAGAATTGGAAATAAAGGAAAGGAAGAAAGAAAATAAAGAAAATAAATTACTTTTCCAAGTCTCTCTTCCATTGATTGAAGTCCCCAATGAAGCAGATTCAGATTCAAGAGAGAAGGGCAGCGAATGAACCTGGAAAGAGACTAGGCGAGGACCGAAGGAACCTGGGAAGAGACTAGTGTTAGTGTGTGCCCTAAATCCAATCGGATTAGATGTTAGTTTGTACACATTTTTTTATGAATGCAAATCAAATTTAATGATTTTTTTATCTATCCGAGTGTATATATATATATATATATAAGATATATTTTACCTTTGAGATAAAGTCCAAAAAAATGTGAACTATGCATATGAAATTTGTAATAAAGATTAAAAATTATGAGATCCAAAATTGCACATTATGGTATGATTCTTTAAATTTTTTTAATCGATGTGTAGACAGGACTGGGCACTGTCGAATGCCGATGAGACTAGCATACATTGCATATCTTCACCCTTATGGTGAGCAAGCTGATCTCGCAAGCTAAAGTATAGAGATACTTGGATAGGTGTGTGGATGTTTGTTATTGTAACGATGCATTGGATGACCTACATAGAGATCCCATATGGATATTCTATATAGTGTTGATGGTTAATCTTTGATGACGGTGGTGCGAGTGATCCTTTGATTTGAGATCTTCATTGCACCTCATATGTGAAATGTCATGCTTTGACGATATGCAAATGTCGCTCTAGCCACGGATGAAATATGGTGCCGATTGGGTATGACATGAAGCACATGAAGATGGTGTTTGATCAAGACAGGATTCGTCTCCCCTGATAGAAAGGGTTATATCTCACAGCCACTTGATGGATTAAATTGACTATTAAATCATTGCAAGGTTGAGTTGGAATTCGAAATGGTTTCAAAGTTCTAATTCATATGAGTCAATTTTTCTGAGATCAAGTAAACAAAGATTAATTACATGGTTGATACATTCCATACCACTGATTGATTTGGGATATGTGATGAAGAGATTGAATCGTACGTTAACCGTTCATGGACAGGTGTTGATGACCATGTCAATAAAACCCTTAACACTTGGGTGATCATGATGCTAGAGGCCGCTCATGATCTATAATCAAGGATTCTTTGACTTAATCAAAGAGTTCATTTGGTTAAAGAATTGACTTGGACAAGGTATTGATCAAGTCATCCCTAGGATCAATATTAGGGACATGATTATTACATGTCAAGGGAATTAATGGGTCACACGCATTAAGAAAATTTTGGATGAAGTTAAAATGGAAATTAAGTTGGACTTAATTCAAATTAGATGACTAATTAACTAGGATTGGGTTTGACTCAATCTTAATGAGAGAACATGAAATTGATGAATATGATTCATCATAGAGGAAAAAAATTTGTTTTAAAGGGAGAGACCTTTTGTACTTGTGATGTACATATAAAATTCATTGATTGGATACTCAATTAGGCTTGATCCATGTGATGGATGGCTTAGATTAATTGAAATTAATAATATGGTATTTAATTGGGTCCATATGACGGCATGATTTGATTCGTGAAAATCAAATTGAACCGAGGGCTGAGATCGAGCTATATGAAAGATGGATCCATGCCCATGTGACAGATCTTTACGTCATGGAGGAGGGAACACCCATGATTTGGGGCATCATCATGAAGCCAAATTCAAGGTTGCGACGTTGATTTTATGGGATAATCAAATTCCTATCTTTTAGGGATGTGGTTTGGTGGTTGTAATCCTAACATTATTATGATAACAAATATCCTAAATTTGTTAGGATAATTTGTTATCAACTTGATATGGTTGAATGGTTAGGTGGTTGAAACAAAATCCACATTTTAATGAACCACACAACCTTATAAAAAGGAGAGAGACTTCCTTCGAAAGACATGCCTAACTCCTTCCTTTTCTCTCTCTGGAATGCCTAACACCCACTTTTTATTTCTAAGACATCTTTTCTTTCTCTAGGATGTCCCCCTCTCTCTCTCTCTTGATTGATCAAGATTTGATCTTGATCAAGAAATTTTTCTTGATTTGGGAAATCAATTGAAAAAGAAAAGAGGCACTAGCACCCCTCGCAAGAAGGTTATCATCCAATCCTAAGAGGACATCATCCAAAGATCTTCGCATGGATAACCGATGAGGCCGAACGCATAGACGGCTAGTGGTAAATCATTTATCGGCTTCATCAGGCTTCGTCCCCAATAAAGAACACATGTATGATCTATTATTTAATTATGTGTTATCTTCCGCTGCGTGATATATGAATTTGATTCATATAAAATATACGTAATTCCCAACAACTAGGGCAGCAGAGCTCCAAGGCGGCGAACGTCGAAGACGGTGAGGTCAGCAACAAAGCTTCGAGGTTGCGGACGTCGAAGACGGCGAGGTCATCAGCAGAGCTCCGAGGTGGTGGCCATCGATGGGGACGAGAAGGAAACGGAGCTAGGGCAGTGGGATTTAAGATCGGTGGGGTGTGGGGAGAGTAAAAGGAGATCAGAAGGAGAGGGCAGCGAATGAACCTGGGAAGAGACTAGGCAAGGACCGCAGGATCGGAGGAACATGGGAGGAGACTAGGGCAGCAGAGCTCCGAGGCGATGAACGTCGAAGATGGCGAGGTCGGGAGCAGAGCTCCGAGGCGGCGGACGTCGACGGGGACGAGAAGGAAACGGAGCTAGGGCATAGTTATCAAATCGGCGAAGCGAAACCGGGGAGGGACCTAGGGCATGGCACAGTGATCAAAGTGACGGAGCGAGACCGGGATTGGGGAAAAGGGCTTAATATCCCGATGCTTAAAAGCGTCGTTAAGTCCATTAGCTGCCGATGCTTTCCAAAAGCGTTAGCAGGCTGCGGGATTTCTCGACGCTACAGCCTAGCGTTGGGAAAAAAGGTTGCTACAGTGATAATTTACTGTTGTGTCCCGATGCTAATAAGCATCGATATATGCCGACGCTAATAAGCGTCGTTAGCTCCTGATGCTTTTTACAAGAATCGGTAGTTTGCGGGAGCTCCCAACGCCTCTCCCAAGCATCGGGAGAAAAGAGCTGCGAGAGAGCAATTTTGTTGTAGTGGGAGTACGTCAGTTCCATGGACCAAAAGGTGTAGAGTTTTCGATGGTGCATTCTTCCAAGCAATACCGTGTCCTAAGTATCATTTTCATGATTCTCAAGAGGTAACATTGAGTTGTTACTTATTTACAGTCGCATGCAAAGAGATGAAATACACCATGAAATAAATGAAACCTTCAGTTAGATTATTCGTCACCTGTCTAGGAGGAGATAAACTGAGCAGTTTATTCATTCTTGAAATCACATAATCAATGGATCACTGATCAATCATAGATGATCGATCTAATCATTCTTTATTTACACAGTCCCTTTCAAATTTTGATTCTTTTTTCAGTTTTGAAGGGAAAATTTTGATTATATACTATAAGTGAAAATAGCGCAGAGAGTAAGTTTAAATTGGGTGGGATAATTTTATAAAGTTTCCTTCAAATTGTATCAGGTGAAGTTCGGAATATTCCGAGCCTTCTTATTGCATTATATAGAAAGGAACTGTAGCTAACAAAGTAGACCCTCAATTATAGGCCGCTTATGGGCTTCTACTATTTATCACTGCAACAACACCACCAATTGCCATTAGGACCGTCTTGTACGAGTTGGCTTTGGCCAATGCTTCCCTGACCTTCACAAATCCCTTGGCATTCACCAGCATCAGTAGATTGTTCGATGCAATATAATCTTAAACATGGGTCAGTTCTAGCTGCTCCAGCTGCAACCCAATGAAATTTAGTCAAGCACATATACAAGCCACTTATAAATAACGCAAAAGAAATTTTTGAAAAAAAAGGCATAATTTAGACTACACTTAATTATTATTAGGAAACAACATCATATCAAAAAATTATTTGGAGTACATTTGTCCTTAACCCCATGAATAAATCCTTCATTTCAATATAAAAATATACAAGCACATATCATAAAATTATGTTGATTCACTGTAAAGATATGGCTTTGTCATAAGCAATAAGCAATAGGTGTTTGAAAATATTTTAAACAAGGCATTATTGCAAATATATAAGACTTTGTTTCATGGTTCCTATGATATAGAGATGTTCATGTGCACATAAATGTAAAGAATTTCAATAAACTAGAAACTAATGAAGTTTCAATGGTTCAACAAAGTTCAAGACAATTTGCTTAATAATTGAAATTAGATATACAACAAAAAAGGGTAGATATAAAAAAAAAAAAAAAATTGAATAGAAAAAAGAGACATTTGTCTGTAAGATATTTGTATCAAGACCTTACAAGCACAATGAGGAGTCATGATAGCATTGTAAATTGGTAATCAAGATCACTAATATTTAGCAAGCATGGTTAAGTTTATATGATTCAACAAAGAGAAGGAACATTTGAAGAGAGGGAAGGAGGGATAAGAAAGAGACAGATAAATTATAAATAACTTTTGTTAAACTATAATTCATAATTAGTTCTCTCATTGTAAAACATTTTGAAAAATTCATTGATTGATAATTGGAATCATTTTTACTCAAAAAGAATAATTTGATTTATTTAATAGCTTGTAAAATTATTAATAAATCATAACATAGAACAATTAAAGATGATACAAAATGTATGAATAAACATGGTATATATAATCTATATTTGATAATATACAAACCTGGAGCTATGAGAAAGACAATTAATGCAATAGCTTGCACGAGCTTTATAGCATTTAATATATTCCTTTTTCCTTCCATTTATCCTCTATCCTCTTTCCCTCACTTTGCTTTTAGCTTAGGGTGCTACAGAGGCTTGAGTATATATAGCCCAAAAAATGTTTAAAAAATTTTAAATCTACTCTAAGTGGTAGGATATGGCAAAAAAGCATATTAATTTTTCATACTAAAATGAATCAAATAATATGTATTTAGATCCATTTTTATATCGAAATCTATCTAAATAGGAATATAAATTTGACCATCTATTCTAATATTTATATTTATATCCACATTAAAGTATTTGAACAAATAAATAAGGGCCAGTACTTGAAGATTTTTCTCAAGCTATTTCCTATTTAGAAGCCTTAATAGTATATGTCAGCATTCAAATCCTTTAAAGGAAAGAGACAACAAAAAAGGTGAATCAAATAACATGGATTCATCGTTTTCAAATTCAAAACTAACTAAATATGGATACAAGATTGAGATTATATATCCTTGCCAGTAGTACGGTGATATGCATAATACTCATAATAAAAGATTAGGAATGATAATTTTCTCCATTTACTGATTCCCACGCGCCATGGGGTCTCAAACCCCACCCCACGAGTCCTCAAATATTTATATTACTTAAATATCATTATATTATTTTAATATTTTAAATAACTACATAGTAATCCTAAAATATCTTAATCCTATATGAACTCACCTTTTTTATATTGATTGAAACTTATGGTTAGATATATTTATTTTTTCTGTGAAGTATCTAATAATCATAGACTTATGCTATTATATTCTTTAAAGTTATGGTTTAATATATTTATGATGAATTAGCTCATGAAATTTATAATTATGATAAATTTATTCGAATCTATTTCATTTATTATATGAAACTCAATATTTATTTTTACTTTTGAAATATAGTAAGAACTAAAAGTTAAAATAAATAAATATTTTAATGTCAAAAATGGGGTTGGTAGGGATGGAGATCTTTGTGAGAATAAAAACAATGATCTTATTAAAAATAAGGTATGCAAAGATGGTGAGAATGAAAACGAGGAACTTGTTAAAAAAATGTAGGCAGAGATGGAAATCTTAGTAGGGATGAGATAGAAAAATCTTTTTCCTCATTTGAGGGGATGTGGATAGAGACAGTGGGCTAAAATAGTGGCAAAGATGACGGCTAGAAGTGGCTCCTGATTTTTTACTCTGCCTTATTGGTATTCTTGTAAAAGATACACAGGTAATCCACTATATTATATAAAGATACACAGGTAGTCTACTATAATATATTATACTTTTTTTTCTTAGATTATGCTAATTTTTTTCTTGTTAACATGATCTTAAAAATCTAATTCCAAAATATCCAACTTTAAAATATTTGAAGATATAATTGTCATCATCCCAGGAATTGGATTCCAATAAGATTGGCATGATCTTAAGAATCCTAAGATCATGCCAATTATATATCCAAATATCATGTAATCAAATCTTTGAGATCATGTCAATAACTTCTCCAAATATTATGGAATCAAATTTTAAGCTCATGCCAATCATACCTCCAAGTATTCTGAAATTGGATTCCTACAATCTTGTTAACACTTTATGTGCTCTATACTGGTTATGATGTATTTTACTTCACAATATTCTTACTAGATGTCGGTGGTAATTAATGGTTCGAAAACCACCAATGTTGGAAGGCAGGAGGATGTAGGAGGGCATTCATGCTCGCTTCCTCTCTTTCTTGGCATTGGTAGCAACCTGAACGAGAATAGTTGCCACCATGATAATGTGAGAAAGCCTTAGCCACTACCAAGATAGAAATGACAATACATTCGTATGCAAAATAATCCGATTAGATTAATATAAAAATGTCCAATAGAATCATAGCTTCGAGGTAAATCTCAAGATCAACTGCAAAACTAAGTTTAAGTCTTAGAGAACATTGCTATTGGCCATAAACCATTTCATTATAGATATAAGTGATATTTCAATTAGTTCTAAACCAATTGGGCCAAACATTGAGAAAACTATTTAATAACAAAAAGATTTTTTAATATATATATACATACAAATATCACACATATAAATATAAAAACCTTTTGGTTCAGCAAATACAACTAACAATGATGTGTATACCCATAGATAGGCCACCCTTATCAAGTATGTATTATTGAGCAAATAATTTATCATGCAAGTATGGGCTGCTATTAAGTAACAATTGAAGTTATTATGTTTTCCAAGAAATATATAAACAGATGGTCAAGTAATGATAGAACTATGAATTATGCATGTAACTTTGAATAAGATTATTTTGAGAGAATGGTTATAGTAGCATACTGTAAAAGACACTTGATTGAAAATAGATTAAAGCGTCTTTAAGATTAGGGTGCAAGTTGGCAGCATTTTTTGAAATTCTAAAGCACGCAGGGAACCCTAACTAGGTGAAAATTTGTATCAAATATATTATATAAATATAAAGAAAATGAACTAGTGACAACAGAACAAATAAAAATAGGACATATAGAGAAAAGTGTAAAGCAAAATAAGTTAGCAAGCTACTACAATAAGACTTTGTAAAATGTCCTGCATACCTCTTCAGCTTATCAAATTGCCAAAATTACGTCAAAAGAAATACATAAAGACACTCAAGTTTTAATTGCACATCTGAAATAAATAGGGTATCTTTTGTAATATACAAGTAAAAAAATCCATCTAAAGCAAAAGATTGTTTGAATTATGGACCATCGATCTTAAATTAATTCTCATCATACCTTAAAAATCACCATAACTTCTAGTAATTAATGTTGTAGTTAATAACGTTAGAATTCTTTAATTAAATGCTTAACACGTTAACTACTAATAAGTTAGTTGATTTATATACATTTAATGGTTGAAAGAAGTCACATATGCATAAACAAAACAAAATATTATTTAACTTATATAATTTAAAAGTTTAGGTATCCTTTAAACAAGCCAACTAAATCAATACTGGGTTTTTACTGATTATATTAAGGACTTGGATTCAAGTATCATCTTCAATTTTCTCTAAGAACATGCTATCAATAGCAAACTGTAATCATATATATGACAATTCAGCACGATAAAGGAACATTTTGATTTATTCATGCCCTCTCTTTCAGGATGTTCATGGAAAACTACTCTACCAATATACTAATTTGCCATGGTTATTGATTTATAACAACTCCATGATTTCCAAAAAACTTTTGTAGAATAATTATAAGAAGATGAGGAGGTTAGCTAACATCTCATTCTCATCATAAGTAATGCAAGTATCATGGAGTAATAGATTAAAGGCAAAAATGTTGTTGCTTGTGACTTTTACAAACCATGAGAAGTTGAGAATTTCTATTTGCACCGCTCAAATTGCTCTCAGTGCACCCCCTAAATTTCTTTTTTTAAAAAAATTCTAAACTATCCTTAGCACCCCCGTCTCCTTCCCTCCCCCCTCCCTTCCTTGGCACCGGCGCCCCCCCTCTCCTCCCCCCTCCCTAGTACTGCCCCCCACCCCTCCCTCCTGGCCCCCATCTCCTCTCCTCCCATCTCAAGTAGCCCCCTCTTCTCCTTCCCCCTCCCTAGTACCGCCCCCCACCCTTTCTCCTGGTCCCCATCTCCTTCCATCCCCTCTCTAGCACCGTTCCTCCACTCACCCTCCTCCCCACTCCCTGGCCCTAGCACCGTCTCCTCCCTTCCCTGGCATGGTGCTAGGGAGGGAAGGAGATGGTGCCGAGGCTAGAGAGTGAGGAGGGGCCAGAGAGTGAGGAGGAGGGGAGGGGGGTGGGTGGGGGACAGTGCCAAGGACGGGAGGAGAGGAGACGGGGGCGGAGGGCAGGGAAGAGAGGGGGGGAGAGGATGGGGTTAGTTTAGGATTTTTTTTAAAAAAAATTTGGAAGGATGCACTGATCAATCCGAGTGGTGCAAATAGAAATTCCCTGAGAAGTCCTATAAACAAACTTCCATATCATCACTTTCCAAATTTAATAGTGAAGACCACTTGTAATTTGGTTCACATAAAAATGATAAACATACCATTTTTATCTCATGTATCTTATAGTCATCTCACAAAGATTCTTTGAGTATTAGATTACCACAAATTTGTTCTTCAATAACTCCTCCAGCTTTTTGTAAAATTAAGAATTATCTTTCTAATGACATGTGCTTGTACCAAAAAGAAAAAGAATAATTACAAGAAGATGGGATTTGCAATTCTATATTTTCTAGATCTTAGGAATATGAACTGTAATTTGGTTGTGGAATAATATTGGAGGAAATGAAAGAAGATATCTAAGTATTGTACATGTGATGAACATAAAAAATTATTTAAGTATTGCATATATGATAAGATTATTCTCTCCCCTTTGAAGGGATGAGTGATTTTTCAAATTTAATCAAAAAAATAATTAGGTGGTGAATAAGGGGAGAGATTGGAGTGCATTTAATGCACTTTGATTTTTGTGATGATTCAAATTTTTATTATAAAGGGATGAGTGATTTTTCAAATTTAATCAAAAAAAAAATTAGGTGGTGAATAAGGGGAGAGATTGGAGTGCATTTAATGCATTTTGATTTTTGTGATGATTCAAACTTTTATTATAAAGATAAAAGTATTCTTTTATTTTTTTAATATTTCTTAAGTTGGATAATATAGCAATTAGCTTATGATATGAGAGGAAATAAGTCCATTATGTCTCTTCCTATGAATTTATTTACCTCCTAAGAGGAAGGAATATTCCCTCAAGCATCATAACGAGGGAAAGGCTATACCTCCAAGCTAAAAAGACTATTTGATAGAGAAAAAGGAGGCAACCTACTACTCCTCCCAATTCTTTATACACATATGGCCATAGAGAAACACTTTGTCTTTCAAATTAATTCAATTTCGTTTTGAGAAATGATGTAATTGTAATCTTTCAAATTGCCTTTTGTTTCTCTTCTACATACTCCTCTTCCTCCTTTCTTTGTCAACCAGCTACTTTCTAGTTAATTTCTCTCTTTTTTTCTTTATGTCTAACTTCTTAATTGCATATAACTATCTAATTACTTTATTATATATAACTAACTTCTTCATTGGATTTTTTAAGATATTCACGAACAAAGGAATCTATCTTGCTTTGCATTTTCCTCTTTTATTTCATAATATTATAGAAATTATATTAAATATTTTTAATTTACTAGACAATGAAGAGATCCGTGTGTTAACCCAATCATTATGTTATAGCATTATGCAATATCTATATATAATTAGGTTTCCTTAAAATAACTATTACATATAGCAATAATTTTATCTTTCCTTAAATAACTATTATGTATAATAGTGAAGATTATATACATATATATTTTATCTATCTTTTCCCTTTATGTGTAAAGTAAGATAGGAAGAGAACCTAATAAAATTTCTACAGTTGAGACAACCAAAATCTCTTATGTCAAAATAAGAAACTTTACCAACTTTATCAATTCCCCCATTTATGGAAAAGAAATATAAAGATTGATAATATTTTAGAAGATCCTTAAAAGGCTAAATTAAAAAGTAGTTAATAATGATCTCTCTGTTAAATCCTTGAAAGATACTTGGATCAATAAGGATGAGAGTATAATACCTTTCTTTTTTACAATATGAGAATTTTATTTGAAGGCTTTTTATTTAGGCTACAAACTAGAATATTTCATTCTTTCGTATTGGTTTGTTTGGATAATGGTGTATATATTATATACCAATTGAATAGTTTAAAATATGGAAACAACAATTTTGGAAGAATCTTGATAAATCTTGCAAGCTGGCTGCTTATTCCATATTAAAATTTGGATAAGTAATTATAACAAATATGCAACCAAAAAAATTAAAATGTTTTGAAGCTTCCGCAATTCCTCAAACCTTTCAACTTTTGATATCGATTTCTCAAGGACTCAAAGCCATCAATAAATATTATTTAGCGATAATTTATTCTAACATCTAAAAGGTCCTTAAATTTTAATCTATGGTGAGTAATGCTCTCTATATTTTCTTATTTTTCTCCTACATTTGATTCATTTTCTCGTTAGGTCCTTCCAAATTTTGATTCCTTTTTTTAGTAATTAAGAGAAGATTAATTTTATATTACAATGAAAATAGTGGAGAGAGAGTTGTTGTAGGAGAAGAGATTTTATATCAAATATTTCATGTCTCCTTATTTTATTTCATAAAATTAAAACGTTACAAGGAATAGACCCTTATTTGGAGGCACCTTTAGGATTTTATCCTTTGGTTATTTTTCGCAACAACAAAATACTCCAGAACTGGGAGATATTTTTCTACAACTTATTGCACCATGGTATCCTTTATTCTTGCAACTTTGCGTACAATCTCCAGAACGTTGGCATGCTCCAATGCAAAACAATGGACATAGTTCAGCTCCAACTGGCAACCAAAAAGATATAATTAAGCATATATCTCAGCCATTTATAAATAACAAAAAAAATCTGCAAAAAAGGGTCTAATTTAGGATGCTCTTAATTATAATCAAGAAAAAATAATATATCAAAAATCTTTTTTAAGCACTTTAGCCCTTGACCCCAAGAATAGCTCCATCCATTAATTATAAAAAGAGTACAAAAATGTATCATAAATTTATGTCAATTCACTATAAATGCATGCCTTTATTTTGAGCAATAAGTGCATTTGACTCTACTTAACTATACATCTAGAGTGGATCAAGGGATTAGGGTGCTAGGAAGGAGATGTTTAGTTTACGCTAGACAATTTTTGTGAAAAAAGGACTTCATTTTATAATTCCTATGATATAGATATGTTCATATGCACATAAATGTAAAGGAGTTTCAATAAACTAGAAATTAAAGGAATTTTAATGGTTTAACAACGCTCAAACAATTTTCTTAATTATAGAAATTATAGGTACACAAAAAAGAGAGAGTAGGAATTAAAATTTTAAAAAAAATAAGACATTTGACTATAAGATATTTGCATCAATGCCTTACTACCACAATGAAGAAGTTACTATAGTTTTATAAATTGATAATCAAAATCACTAATAGTTAGCAAGAGTAGTTTATATTATTCACTAAAAAGAAGGAACATTTAAAGAGGGAAGGGGCAAGAGCAAGATCGATAAATCATCAATAACTTTTGTTAAACTATAATTTTTATGAAAAACCTATAATTCATAATGAATTCTCTTATTCTAAAATATTTTAAAACATTAGTTAATTGATAATTTGAGTCATTTTACTCGAAAAGAGTAATTTGATTTATTTAATAGCCTAAAAATTTGTTAATAAATCATAACATAGAATAATAAGAGATGATACAAATTGTATGAATAAAAATGGTATAATACATATACAAACCTGGTGCTACGAGGAAGATAATTAATATGATAGCAAACACAGGCTTTATCGTTGCAGATATATAACCTTTTTCTCCCATTTGTCACCAGTTGTCTTTTCTTACTTTGCTTTAATTAGCTTAGAGCACGGTAGAGGTTTGAGTATATGTGGCCTCCTAAATGCTTGGATGTGGTGAGTATATGTAGCCTCAAAAATGCTTGGAAGTGGTGAAAAATGTAAACCATCTAGATCTACTTTAAATGGTGGGATATGATATGATATGAAAATGAATCAAATAATATCTATTCAAATCCATTTTCAAATTCAAATCTATCTAAACATGGTATAAATTGATCCATCTAGCTTGAGATTTATATCGATATGCATATATTTGAAGAAATAAACGAGGACAAGTGCATGGAGATTTTTCTCAGACTATTTCCTATCTAATAGTCTCAATAGCATATAAGATATGATCAAATATATCTGAAGATTGAAGTCAAGGTAGTTTATTTTTGTAAATTAATTGATAATTTTGACCTTTTTATAAAAAAATAGTAGTTTTAGTCATTTGAGAGATTTTTTTTTTCTGAACTGGCAGTTATGCGGTCACAGTTTTTCTTTTTTTTTTTAAACTTTTTTCTTAAAGAACTATTTGGCAACAAGTAATTTAAGAATTTGTTAATATCAAATGTTCTGCATGTTTGGTAAATTCAAATTTCAATTGTCAACTAGAAGGAATATTAGAATGTTTTTCCTCTACTAGCTAAATTTGTATATTGTACAAGTTGAGATTATACTTGGCACAGATATATATGGTGACATGCAAAATAATGACAATAAAAGACATACAGGAGACCCACTATATTATCTTTTGTTTTTTTTTTAACATTATATTATTATTCTTTTTGTTAGCATGACCTTAGGATCTAATTTTGAAATATCCGATTCCAAAAAATTTCAAGATATAATTGGCATGATTTCAAGCATTGGATTTCATGATATTTGAAGATATGATTGGCATAATCTAATTTTAATTATCATATAATTAACATTTTAGGATCATACCAATCATATCTTTAAATATTTTAAAACATGTTATTTTGGAATCGAATTTTTAAGGTTACGTTAACAATTTTATTTACTAAACATGGTATTTTGTATTTTACTTTCCAACATTATTACCTATCTGAATCAGAACAACATTATTACCGTGGTATTTTGTATTTTGTATTTTATATTTTACTTTCCAACATTATTTCATTAGATATTTGTTTCCTCCATTCTTGCTTTAACCCTCCGGCTTTCTCTGTCATCTCTCTCTCTCTCTCTCTCTCTCTGACATATTCTCTCTCTAGCACTCTCCATCTCACCTTCCCTCTCTAGCCTTTTTTTTTGTCCCTTTATCATCTGTATTATTATTAATCTAATCAAGATCATCTCATCGATACATGCAATCATTTCTATGGATCACCTCCTCTAACAATGTGTTCCTTCTCTACCTCTTTAAATCCTTTTAGTTGTCATCGCCTATAAAGTTTTTATGGTGAAACTCAAAGTTAAAAGTAAATCAATTCTGAATTTTTTAAACAAATAAATAAAACAATTTCATTCTAATTAATATCTTCTCTCTAGATGAATCTGGCCAACCAGTCTCACTTTAAAGAGCTCAATAAGTACCGGCGCTTTGTTATGAGCTATAGGCTATGTTTCATCTTTTATTGCATTCATTACTTTGTGAGAGTAGATCATAAATATAATCAATATCATAGTCATTTTTTTTCAGGATATGCATTATAATAATTTCTTGCACATAACATTAGGCATATCAATAAGAGCATTATAATAAATTTTTTTTTCAGGATATGCATTTTTTTCAGGATATGCATTATAACAACTCTTGATATCACCAACATCATGAATTCCATAATTTTAGTGCTACATTTAGAATAATAAAACATTCATCCCTTGAGATGTTTTAGATATTCAATGGAGTAATAATGAGTAGTCTTAGGATTAGTCTTTTTTTTTTAGAAAGATCATAAATCCTAACTTTAATTGCATAACCCATTCATATTAGATTTGTTTTATATCTATAACTCAAAAAGGCATTTTGGAAACGAACTTATTAAGAACCCTATTGAAAACATAAAAGTAAACTTAATAATCTTATCCCAAAAAGGCTCAAAAAAGTTAAACCTATACATCATGCTCCTTATTATATTTTTAAGGTTATGGATATACCTCTCAACTAAACATCCTTAATATATCCTTAAGGATATGATTATACCTCTCAACTAAACATTATGTTTAGGATTATGAGATATGGTATATTGGGTTACAATTGCATTCCCTGTTTTTATAAATATTTGGCAACTGAGCCATGTTAATTTCCCCGCTTATGAGGGACTGAATAATTATTATTTGAAGAATGAGCTCATTTTTGTTTGAAAAAGTTGAAAAAGTATTTCTACCTATGAGATGGAAAGAAGAAATTCAGAAATCTCCGCATTCAAAATTTATTAATAGAAAAAATAAAATGAAAGAAAAAAAAAGTTCAGATGGATTTGAGTAATTGTGATAGTTTAAAATAGTGGCACATCGGAGGAAAAGAGATTTGTTATGTGCTTATCACTCAAATTTAATTACTATCAATTAATTTTTACTTAATGGATTAATTATTAGAGCTAATCAAAGTCTCCATAAGTTGATGAGCTACCATAGGACGGTGATAGAGTTGTAGAGCCACCCCTTGCAATACCAATAATTCAATTCAGATAGATTCTGATTGGCTTGTGACTTACTTTCATTCAAAATTTTAAGTCGCGACATCTTAACAGAATTTTTAGACCGGTAGATGGATTTGAGACACGTAATTTTAGTCCACAAATGAAATGTTTGGCCCAACAGATAGACTTGAAATGTTATAATACTCCTCTCTTCATCTCTATTCACCTAATTGTTG
>UESW01000320.1:0-44131 GCA_900491605.1 Calamus simplicifolius | reverse complement strand
TCTCGCATCTGGGAGCCTGCAAAAAGTTTTGGGGGCCGGAGATTCCGATGGGGACCCTCCGACGCTCATGTCAGTGCTCTAGGCAACAACCGTGAGCTTGAGGAAGCTTGTAAGAGAGAGAGAGACTCAGAAAAGAGCTCTCTGTGAGCAACAATGAGTATTTAGAAGTGTTATGAGTGTGTTGAGTTGTGTTCAGTTCTTAGTTACCTGGTCGGGGGTCCCTCTTATCCATTTTATAGACACTTAGAGTCTGTCCGGTTTGAGTGGTTGAGGCCTCATAATGATGACTTTGATGGGTGAAGTGACAGAGCTGATGTTTGTGAGGCATGGGGTGCTGCCACATGTCAGAGCATTTAAGGTGATGGCAGCAATGGCAGAGCTTGCTTCCTTCTTTGATATGTCAGGGCTGCAGGCCAAGTCCCGTCAGAGTGGGTGGCTGTAGCTGGTTGGTGGGTCAAGTTCCGTCAGAGTGGGTGGCCACTTGATTTGACCGCTGCAGGGAAGAGAGATAAAAGATGGTGGAGTCTCATCACCATCATGAGCCACACATCCGTCTGGGATGGAAGAGTTGGGAGTTGATTGAGACGGCTGGGAGCCGGCTGGGACAGGATTGGAAGGCCAGGACAGATCCGAGGTCCCTCATATAGGAGGCTGGGACGAGATGCCTCTGGCCAAGCCGGAGTGCCGGGGTGAAGCGAGACGTCCGTGGTCGAGCTGGAGGCCGCCGAGGGAGCTTGGAGCCGAGCTGGGACAAAGCTGTCACGCCTCGACGAGGAGACGTAGGAAGCAGGGTGGTCCAAGCGATGGCTTCTAGCCTCCGTGCTGGTCTGGGCCCACCTGGAGATGCTTGGCCTTGAGCTGATGACCTTGCCAAGCTCCTTTTATGGCTACGTGCATGTCCTTTGTCATCCTACCATGATGCTGTCCATCGTCTAGTCGAAGCCGGGATAAAGAGCTTGGAGCAGAGCCACGGACGAAGCCATCCATGGCCGTGAGCAGAGTCAGAGAGGCTGTTCTGCACGATGCTAGGAGGCCGGGTCGCTGGGACAGTCACACAGTTAGAGGCCGTCGAGGACTTCTATGAGACATGGAGTCAAGAACTCTTTGTCTCGGCTTCATTACGCCATCCCTTCTCATGCAAGGGTGCCAAAGGGGCCAACGTGGCAACCATAAATGCCATAATGCATGGAAGGAAATAAAGCATTAAATACCTTAGAGAAGGTAAATGCACGTGCCTTTATGAGGCCATAAATGCCTTTGGTGTGAAAGATATAATATGCTTGTGGAAGCCGCACTAGAGTGCCGAGACGATGCCGGGGCGGGGCCGACTTGGAAGACAACAGAGAGGCCGACTTTGACTTTCTCCTCTCTTCTTATTTTTCATTAAATGCTGGCCAACGTGGCAGCCATAAATGCCTTTATAACAAGAGAGAGATAAGAAATAAATGTGGATGCACGTGGCCTTTATGAGGCCATAAATGCCTTGGTGCGAAAGGCATAGCGCGGTTGTAGAAAGTAGAACCGAGCTAGAGTGCGGAGATGGGACGATGCCAGGGCGACTGGAAGAGGCCGGGATGAGGCCGACTTGGACTTCTCCTCCCTTTGCATCCGTGACACTCCACTCCATTAGATGCTAGCCTACGTGGTAGCCATAAATGCCGGGGCGAGATGGAGTGCCGGGCGGGGCCCGACTTGGACTTCTCCCCCTTCGCGTCCGAGATGGAGTGCCGGGTGGGCCGACTTGGACTTCTCCCTCCCTTCACGTCCGAGATGGAGTGCCGGGTGGGGCCGACTGGACTTCTCCCTCCCTTCGCATCCGTGACGCTCTACTCCATTAGATGCTAGCCTACGTGGCAGCCATAAATGCCGGGGCTGAGATGGAGTGCCGGCGGGGCCGACTTGGACTTCTCCCTCCTTTGCGTCCGCTCCACTCCATTAAATGCTAGCCTATGTGGCAGCCATAAATATTGGGCCGAGATGGAGTGCCGGGGCGGGGCTGACTTGGACTTCTTACTCCCTTGCGTCCGTGGTGCTCCACTCCATTAAATGCTGGCCTAACGTGGCAGCCATAATGTTGGGCCGAGATGGAGTGCCCAGGGCGACAACCATAAATGTCGAGGCCGAGATGGAGTGCCAAGGCGACTTGGACTTCTCCCTCCCTTCGCGTCCGTGACACTCCACTCCTTTAGATGTTGGCCTACTTGGCAGCCATAAATGCCAGGGCTGAGATGGAGGAGGTCGGGACGGGACGATGCCAAGGCCGGGCCGACTTGAATGAGAGGGCCGACTTGAATGAGGCGGGGCCAACTTGAATGAGAGGGCCGACTTGAATGAGGCGGGGCCGACTTGAATAAGAGGGCAACTTAAATGAGGCGGGGCCGATTTGGAGAAGGCCAGGTTGGGCCGACTTGAATGAGGCGGGGCCGACTTGAATGAGGCGAGCCGACTTGAATGAGAGGGCCAACTTGAATGAGAGGGCCGACTTGAATGAGGTGGGCCGGGAGGAGGCACTTTCTCCTCTCTATTAAATGCTGGCCAACGTCATTCTACACAAATGCTGGTCAACGTCATTCTGCACCATAAATGCTGGTCAACGTCATTTTGCACCATTAAATATTCCAGCCCTTTGACTTGACTACCGGCCATTAATAACAGAAGGTGGCCCACGTAACGTGGCCCTTTTTTTTCTTTTTATTCTCTTTCTTCATCATGACGGAGCAATGCTATAGAGAAAATGTTTAATGCCCATCGTGCCCTTCGAAAAGAAACCGAGTAGAATAGTGAGGCAACCTAGGAATTAAGCCGTCTAGAAAAATTGTGAAATAGCAATCTTGAGAGGATGCCATCCAAAAATTATTGTCTTTATTGCCCATGGGATCAACTGCCCCATTAAATGCCCCCCACACTCCTTGAGCTTGTGTGCCCCGCATCAGCTAAGCGAAAGGAGTGTAGAACTTTAAGAAATTTTGGAGATAAATTAATTACCTTATGCCGCCACTTAAAGCAGCGTATGCCAATTTCTGGGGGTATGCTCATCAATCAGCCGCTGAGGAAAGATAAAGCCATTGAGGCTGCAATAATGCAGCTGAGGCAGAGATAAAATTGCCGACAGAAATAGAGCCATAGAGGCTGCAATGATACCGCTGAGGGTGAGATAAAATTGCTGAAGCAGAAATAGAGCCGTGGAGGCTGCAATGATGCCGCTGAGGCTGAGATAAATTGCCGATACAGAGCCGTGAAGGCTGCAATGATGCCGCTAAGGCTGAGATAAAGCGTTGAGGCTGCAATAATGCCGCTAAGGCTGAGATAAAGCCGTTGAGGCTAAGATAAAATTGCCGATGAGGCTGCAATAATGTCGCTGAGGCAGAGATGACGCCGTTGAGGTAGAGATAAAGCCGTCGAGACTGCAATAGTGCCGCTGAGGCAGAGAGAAAGCCATTGAGGCTGGCTGAAAGCCGTTGAGGCTGCAATAATGCGCTGAGGCAGAGAGAAAGCCGTTGAGGCTGCAAAGCCGCTGAGGTGAGATAAAGCCTGAGGCAATAATACCGCTGAGGCAGAGAGAAAGCCGTTGAGGCTGCAATAGTGCCGCTGAGGCAGAGATAAAGCCGTTGAGGCTGAAATAATGACGCTAAGGCTGCAATGATGCGTTGAGGCAGAGATAAAATTTTCAAAGCAGAGATAGAGCCACGGGGCTGAAATAAAATTGCCTTCGAGTGTTTGTGTGTTGGTTCGAAGGTGACTCGAGCAGGTACAGGTTGTTAGGGACTTGAACCGACTCAAAGGTGTATGCTAGCCAGACGAGTGGTGTCCCGTTAGCCGCGATGCCGTCGAGCTCCTTCGAAACTACTCGGTGTTTGTGTGCTGGTTTGGGAGGTGACTCGAGCAAGTACGGGCTGTTAGGGACTTGAACGACTCGGAGGCGTATGCTAGCCAGACCGAGTGGTGTCCCATTAGCCGCGATGCCGTCGAGCTCCTCCGGAACTGCCTTGAGTGTTTGTGTGCTGGTTCGAGAGGCAACTCGAGCGGGTACGGGCTGTTAGGGACTTGAACCGACTCAGGGGCGCATGCTAGCCAGACCGAGTGGTGTCCTGTTAGCCGCGATGCCGCTGAGCTCCTCGGAACTGCCTCGGGGGTTTGTGTGCTGGTTCGGGAGGCAACTCGAGCGGGTACGGACTGTTAGGGACTTGAACTGACTCAGGGGCGTATGCTAGCCAGACCGAATGGTGTCCCGTTAGCTGCGATGCCGCCGAGCTCCTCTGGAACCACCTCGGGGGTTTCGTGGCCGGCCAAGGGGTGACTCGAGGTCGCTGGAACCATAGGTCTTGAACCGCTGTGGGGGTTTCATGGCCGGCCCAGGGGTGACCTTCTGATCGCAGGACCAACGAGAGCCTTTTGAATGGTTTATTTTGTTGGTTTTCCTGTAATGCATTCAGACACTAATGAAAAGAAACTTTTTCTCAAAGTGTAGTGTACTTAGCTTTTTGTTGAAGAAATTTATCTCTTCTGCTTCATTTGGGGGACTTCATGTTTGTGGCATTCGTTGGTGAGCTTGGAGGGGTTCTTTACTAATAGCTGTGCCTACTCTTGAGAGTGAGGGTGGCACGATGTTTTGCTCGAATGCCTTGAACTGGTAGTAATGGTGAAACAGAGAGATGGCCTTCTGCTGCGCAGCCCGTTGAGGGTGCCCCCCTAGCATAACTGGCGGAAGCTTACATTGTTTTTGTAGAGGGAGTGAGAGCTTGTAGCTTAGTGGTGCAGAACTTGCTTTCTTCCCCTTCCTGGCATGCCAATCTGATGCTGCCAGATCACCCCCTCGAACGTTCGCGAGCGTCTGGTCGCCTTCTCCATGAGCCCGGGATCTTCCGGCGAGCTTCTTGCGTCTGGGAGCCTGCAAAAAGTCCCGGGGGCTGGAGATTCCGGCAGAGACCCTTCGATGCTCAAGTCAGTGCTCTAGGCAACAGCTGTGAGCTTGAGGAAGCTGAGAGAGAGAGAGACTCAGAAAAGAGCTCTCTGTGAGCAACAATGAGCATTTAGAAGTGTTATGAGTGCGTTGAGTTGTAGTTCAGTTCTTAGTTACCTGGTCGGGGGTCCCTCTTACCCATTTTATAGATGCTTAGAGTTTGTCCGGTTTGAGTGGTTGAGGCCTTATAATGATGACTTTCATGGGTAAAGTGACAAAGCCGATGTCTGTGAGGCATGGGATGCTGCCACTTGTTAGAGCATTTAAGGTGATGGGCAGAGCTTGCTTCCTTCTTTGATATGTCAGGACTGCAGGCCAAGTCTCGTCAGAGTGGGTGGCTACAGTTGGTGGTGGGTCAAGTTTCGTCAGAGTGGGTGGCCACTTGATTTGACCACTGCAGAGAAAAGAGATAAAAGGTGGTGGAGTCTCATCACCATCACGAGCCACACATCCGTCTGGAATGAAAGAGTTGGGAGTTGATTGAGATGGCTGGGAGCCGGCTGGGACAGGACTGGAAGGCCAGGACGGATCCAAGGTCCCTCGTACAGGAGGCCGGGATGAGATGCCTGCGGCCAAGCCGAAGTGTCGGGGCGAAGCGGGACGTCCGTGGCTGAGCTGGAGGCCGCCGAGGGAGCTTGGAGCCGAGCCGGGACAAAGCTGTCACGCCTCAGTGAGGAGACGTAGGAAGTAGGGTGGTCCAAGCGATGGCGTCTAGCCTCCGTGCTGGTCTGGGCCCACCTGGAGATGCTTGGCCTTAAGCTGATGACCTTGCCAAGCTCTTTTTATGGCTACGTGCATGTCCTTTGTCGTCCTACCATGATGTTGTCCATCGTCTAGTCGAAGTCGGGATAGAGAACTTGGAGTAGAGCCACGGATGAAGCCGTCCATAGCCGTGAGCAGAGTCAGAGAGGTGTGGAAGGCCGGGAAGAGGCCGGGTGGCTAGGACAGTCATCCGGAGGCAGCTGGAGGCTGTCGAGGACTTTTGTGAGACATGGAGTCAAGAACTCCTTGTCTCGGCTTCATTACGCCATCCCTTCTCATGCAAGGGTACCAAAGGGGCCAACGTGGCAACCATGGAAAGAAATAAAGCATTAAATACCTTAGAGAAGGTAGATGCACGTGGCCATAAATGCCTTTGGTGTGAAAGATATAATATGGTTATGGAAGCCGCAGTGACGAGACTTTGAAGAGAACAGGAGGAGGCTGACTTACTTTCTCCTCTCTTCTCATTATACGTCCGTGACGCTCCATTGCATTAATTGGCAGTCATAAATGCCTTTATATAAGAGAGAGAATGATGCAATAAATGTGGATGCATGTGGCCTTTATGAGGCCATAAATGCCTTGCTAAGAAAGACATAAGGTGGCTGTGGAAACCGAGCTAGAGTGCCGAGACGGGACGATGCCGGGGCCGGGGCTGACTTGGAAGAGGCCGGGATGAGGCCGACTTAGACTTCTCCCTCCCTTTGCGTCCATGATGCTTCACTCCATTAGATTATGGCCTACGTGGCAGCCATAAATGCCAGGGCCGAGATGGAGTGCCGGGATGACTTGGACTTCTTCCTCCCTTCGCGTCCATGATGCTCCACTCCATTAGATGCTGGTCTACGTGGCAGCCATAAATGCCGGAGCCGAGATGGAGTGCCGGGCGGGGACCGGCTTGGACTTCTCTCTCCCTTCGCGTCCGTGATGCTCCACTCCATTAAATGCTGGCCTACGTGGCAGCCATAAATGCCGGGGCCGAGATGGAGTGCCGGGGTGGGGCCGACTTGGACTTCTCCCTCCCTTCGCGTCCGTGACGCTCCACGCGGCCTACATGGCAGCCATAAATGCTGAGGGCATGGCAGGCTAGGCCTGAGACGAGACGATGCCGAAGCCGGGACGACTTGAATGAGAGGGCCGACTTGAATGAGGCGGGGCCGACGTAAATGAAAGGGCCGACTTGAATGAGAAAGCCAACTTAAATAAGGCGGGACCGATTTGGAGAAGGCCAGGATGAGACGATGGAGGCCGGGCCGACTTGAATGAGGCGGGGTCGACTTGAATGAGAGCGAGAGGAGGGAGGAGGCCGACTTTTTTTTCTTCTCTTCTATGCGTCACGCTCCATTCCATTAAACGCTGGCCAACGTTATTTTACACCATAAATGCTGGCCAACCTCATTTTGCACCATTAAATGCACCCTTTGACTTGACTACCCGCAATTAATGACAGAAGGTGGCCCACGTAATCCCTTTTTTCTTTTTGTTCTCTTTCTTCATCAGATCGGAGCAATGCTGTGGAGAAAATGTTTAATGCCTATAGTGCCCTTCGAAAATAAAACCGAGTAGAAAAGTGAGGCTGCGAATTAAGCCATTAAGCCGTGTAGGAGAGAGGATGCCATCCAAAAATTGTTGTCCCCATCAGGCTCCATAACATGGGTCACTGTGGGAGCTGGATGGGATGGGACGATGCCGAGGCGGGGCCGACTTGGAAGAGGCCATTAAATGTGCCGAGGCGGGACCGACTTGGAAATGCCGTACGGGATGATGCCGAGGCGGGGCCAACTTGGAAGAGGCCATTAAATGTGTGAGGCGCGGCTGACTTGAATGAGACCGTTTCTACACCTGACTTACCGCCCATTAATGATAGAAGGGATGAACCCATGCACGTAACGTGGCCCCTTTTTCCTTTTTGTTTTCATTCTTTATCATGACGGAGCAATGCCGTGGAGGAAATGCTTAATGCCCATCGTGCCCTTCGAAAAGAAAACCGAGTAGAACCGTGAGGCTAGGAAATAAGTCGTCCAGAAATCCAGAAAGGCCACCGCGGCCGCTTAAGAAAATTATCTTGAAATCGCTATCTTGATAGGATGCCATCCAAAAATTATTGCCTTTATTGCCCAGTCAACTGACCCTATCAAATAGCAACGTTTTGTCTATATATAGTTTGGGCTCCATGGGTCACTGTGGGAACTGGATTCATCCATTAAATCTAGCATAACTAGATGATAGCAGTGAGAAGATGACGAAAATAGGCGTTAAAGCCACCATTCCAATCCAATGGTAAGCAGCTAGATGAGAGCCAATAGATGGTGAATGCCCACTCGATGAGGAGGAAGGGGGGGTCCAGATAAAATATATTCCTTTGGATTGAATGGCCCAGATAAATCCGTCATTCCGCGTTAAACCCCACCTTTCGGCATGGAGGATGAACGATAGCCATCCTGTGGACGGTGCACAGGGCTCGCACGATCAAACTCCATCCGCTAGTTTTCATCTCAATAACCCTTATAGAGGCATCAAACAAACAAAGCCAAATTAACTAGACCAAGCCAGGCCAAGACAGACTTCATAAGCGACTAATTTGCTGGTCTTCTAAGAGAGCAACAAAAGAGTTATAAATCTAGATTTTATTAGCATTTGAAACAATGGTGAGTTCTGATGATGGACAAGAGTAACATATAAGCCAATCTAGCTAGGTTCATGGCTTTAAAGGCATGCACAAAGGTAAAGAATACTAGACAGGTATTAGCTGCATTGCTCCCAAAAATTTAAAAAAAAGAAAAAAGAGTTTATTCTTCCTTACATAGCCACCGCCCATTCACCACTTACTAGAATGGTAAGATTAATGCACTTCATGAAAGGATACGGTGAGACTTAACGAGCTAGGGCCATAACCATGTGTCGAAACACAAAGGACACTTGACGCACTTTGATTTACCAAACTAACAGCATTACAACACCAAAAGAACTCAATTTTCACAGAGCTATGTGTCCCTTTTTCATCCGTATTAGATACAACTAAGCCAATTATTAAGAAATATAATTACAGCAGTAACAATATAAGAAACATTTGTATACTATAGGCTTTTAGTATGGCGCGCAACTCCAATCTCTACGAGGAAACCGGAAAAAAAAAACCCCACACAGAGCTTGCTCTGACGGTAAGCTAAGCTAATTGCCGATCCCCGGGCTCGGGACCGACCTATCCAGCCGACGCTTGTTGATGCCCGTGGAGTGCGGCGCCGAGAGCCTCTCACCGAGAGTGTGCACGCCATGACCCTTCTTCGATGGAGAAGAAGGCGGAGCCGTGCCCCTCGAAGAGCACTTAGAAACAAAGCGCCATCCAACGATGCAACCTTCCCTTCTCCGATCAAAAGCTTCCTTGCTTCCATCGACGATGAAAGGAATGATAAAAAGATGAAGAAAGCCAGCGTTCTTTTCATCATCCGATGCGAAGCCATGAGGAAGAGAGACTTCTGATGAGAGGTCGTGGGTGGGGGAAAGAGTAGACCAGTAGGATGCTCCCAAGAGACTGATGCGGTTAATGCTGGACTGGAGGATTGAGAGGGGAGTGAGGTGCCTTCTTTTATAGGGACTTCTTGCCCGTTTCCACTGCTTGTTGACCCGGGGCGGCCTAGACTGGGTGGGTTACGGGTCCTCTAGGAATTGGAATTAAACTATTCCAGCTTGGAATCCGGGAATAACGAGGTTGGACGGGGGGCATTGAGGTGGAGCCAACCTTTACTTGCTTTCGGAAAGCTTGCAGCCAGTCCAATTAAAGTTGGATGGTCCGGAGTCAAAGCTGGCATCGGGGTGACAAAGTAGACCGCAACCACCAAAGGACAAAAAGGCATGGGATTCTTTCTCTGTTTTAACGGTGGAGACGTGGAATTAGGGTGGAATGGAACCTGTGGAATTACTAACAATCATGAGAAGTAGCATTATTATTATTATTATTTTTCTTTTAGAGAGGAAGAGGTGAGGAATTAGCCGTCGCCTCCCTCCCTAAGAATATTTTCTAGCTTTGGTCCACTTGCGTCTGGTTTTGACGTTGGGCGTTCGAGGTGGGGGCTGGAAGCTAGGATGCGTCGCAATGGCCAGAACTCTCCAGCTCTGGGATTAAAGGATTAGGACTAAGATAAGAGGAAAAAGAAGATTAAAGGCGCGACCATTGGTGGCGAATCTCCCGCGTGGAAGATAATGTCTGCAACTGTTCGCGATTGGAGGTTATTCGGCTTACCATGGACAGCTGTTGCCAACTGATAGGATCAGTTAACAGGCTCATGGGCAATAAAAATAGAAATTTTTAAATATTTTTCTAGGCGGCCATCTTTGGCGGCCTTCCTTTCCTAAGTGGCTTAGTTCCTAGGTGGCCTCTCTTCAAGGACGCATTTAATTTGGTCCGCAGCTTCACTCCTGTTGCAATGATCCGTCACAATAAAGAGAGAACAAGAGGAAAAAAGAGATATGTGATGTGAGTGGATTCTCTCAAAGACCGCCTATTGTCATTAATGTCCCATAGGCAAATCAATGGGCAGCATTTAATGATACAGAGACGGAAGGAAATCGGCCTTTCATCTTGGGCAGCAATCCTAAGCGACCTTTTCCTCAACGGCCTTTCATCTTAGGCAGCAATCTTAGACAGCCATTCCTAAACGGCCTCTTCCTCAACGGCCTTTCATCTAGGCCCTAAGCGGCCTATTCCTAAACGGCCTTTTCCTCAACCGCCTTTCATCCTAGACAACAATCCTATGCGGCCTATTCCTAAACGGCCTCTTCCTCAACGGCCTTTCATCCTAGGTAGCAATCCTAGGCGGCCTATTCCTAAACGGCCTCTTCCTCCACGGCCTTACTCAGCGGCCTTTCATCCTAGGCGGCCTATCCTAAACGGCCTTTCATCCTAGGCGGCAATCCTAGGTGGCTCCTTCCTCAACAATCCTAGGCGGCAATGACCTAGGAGCATTAATGGGCTGGAGCCTTTGATGGTATAGACCCAAAAGGAAATTCTAGGCGGCCTTTCATCCTAGGCGGCAATCCTAGGCGGCCCCTTCCTCAACAATCCTAGGCGGCAATGGCTTGGGGAGCTTTTAATGAGCTAAAGTATCTAATGGTGCGGACATAGAAGGAAATCCTAAGCGGCCTTTCATCTTAGCGGCCTATTCCTCAACGGCCTTCCTAAGCGGCAATCCTAAGCGGCCTCTTCCTCGATGGTAATCTTAGGCAGCAATCCTAGGCGGCCTCCGGCCTATTCCTCAACGGCCTTCCTAAGCGGCCTCTTCCTCGGTAATCCTAGGCAGCAATCTTAGGCGGCCTCTTCCTCAACTGCCTTCTCAACGGCATTTATGTGCCGAGGCATTTATAAGTCTTATAAAGGCCTCGCTCCAAGGCATTTATTAGAGAGCATTCAATGGAATGGAGCATTCAATGTCAAGTCAAAGACCATGAAGAGAGAGAGAGAGAGCGGATGAAGTCTTAAGCGGCCTTTTCCTCAGCCTTCCTCAATGGCCATCCTAGGCGGCCTTTTCCTCAACGGTCATCTTAAGCAGCCTTTTCCTCCATGGCCTTCTTCAATGGCCATCCTAGGCGGAGTCTTAGGTGGCCTTTCTTAACGGCCATCTTAGGCAGTCTTTCTAAGGCATTTTTAGGCGGCTTCGGTTTTAGACTCCCAATGCCACCATGACGATGACTCCCTATCGCATTTATGTGCCAGGACATTTATGGTCTTATAAAGGCCACGTGCATTTATGGCTGCCATGTTGACTCCCTTTTGGTCCTATATGATGAAAGATGGCGTAGAGAAGCCAGGACGGGGAGTTTCCGATTCCCCATCTTACGGAGGTCCTCGACGACCTTTTCCCGCTTCTCCCAATTAGGCGGCTCCCGAGAAATCCTAGATTGCCCCCGATACTCCCATGACGGTGGCCAAGAGCAGCCTAGATGACCCCCGATACTCCCATGACGGCGGCCAAGAGCAGCCTAGATGGCTCCTGAGCAATCCCAGACGGCCCCCGACACTCCAATGAGGCGGCCAAGAGCAATCCTAGACGGCCCCGAGCAATCTTAGGCAGCCTCACCGGACCCAGGTCCCACAGATGCCTTTCCAGCCTCAGCCAGCAACGGTCTCATGGAGTAGAGGCCCTAGGCGGCCACCAGCATCCCTAGGTGGCCTGCTTCTCCCAGCCAGCAAGCTCCTCCCAGCCGGCCATCCACGGTGGCCCCTTGCCCAACAGTCGCGACCTTCTGCGGCCTTCCGACTCTACACGCCAGGTAGAGGGTACGGTCTCCATGGCTCCTCAGGCAATAGAATTGGATGAAGGGGAGATATAGCTTCTCCACGTGTCAGGTGGCATAAGCACGTGTCAGGTGGCATATGCATATGCATGAGCCAGAGGCATCCTTGAGTGGCCTATGGGTCTGAGGGTACTATCAGCCTTTATTAAATTCAAGAAGGGACTCATGGAGACTAAATAAGGACTTTGGTCATTAAATAAATATTCAAGATCAATGTACCAGAAAAGGCCAGCTGTGCACACTCGATCTACGGATGAAATCATGACTTGCATGAGGTAGGACGATGCTTTTAGCTCTGACATATCACTAAAAGACAATGCCTGCAGCTCTGATATGCCACTAAGAAGAAGTATCTTCATAAAAGCTTCGACATGTGGCAACACCTCAGGTCTCATATATATTAATCTTGACATTTTATCTACTAAAAGTCTTCAATCATCATGACACCCCCAACCACTCAGATCAGATAAGCCCCAGAAGTCATGATCCATCATGAGGACTCACGTGGCTCAATTCCATTAGATGACAAAGATCCAAGCCTCTCAGGCAAAAGACAAAGTCCAAAGATAAATAAATGGGGAAAAAGGGACCTTCGATTAGGTAACTTTAGAGAAACTCAACACGCTCATTCTAAGCCTCTCTCTCTTTCTCTTTCGAGCTTTTTCAAGCTCACGGCTATTGCCCAGAGCACTACTTGAGCATCGGAGGGTCCCCGCTGGAATACCTGGCCATGGGACTTCTTGCAGGCTTTGAAGATGAAGGAAGGGCCCTGATATTTCTATAGAGGAATGGCCAACGCTCAAGGACGCCGACTTAAAGTGATCGGGCATCAACAGATTAGCGCGCCAGGAAGGGGGGACGCACTGAAGGAAAAAAAAAGCTCTGTCTTCCTGAGCTATAAGTCTTTGTCCCCTCTAAGATAGCCATGGTAGTGATGCGCATGCCGAAGGTCCTCACCAATCATGTCGGGGGGCATCCATATCGCACTGAGCAGCAAAGGACCCTCTCCCTACTCCTTTATCACCATCAACCTCAGTTGCTCTAATCAACTAGCTGGCTATCCTCAATCAATGAGTTTAAGCCTTGAATGCAGCATTCATGAGCTGCAGAAGTAACGCTCGTCGGCCACTCGGCAGCAGCCCAAGCCTCTCACATTGCCCATGATAGCTGCACCAGTTAGGCGGCGATTCACCCATGAGAAATCTCATCATAGAGAAGCTTATCGCCATCAAGCTTCACCTAAGCATCGCCACTGCGAAGCTTTCAAGAGACTGCGGTCTCCTACCTTCACTCATCTTCTGAGTCATCTGAGGAGGACCTTAATCATGAGATGAGGAGGCGTCTGGATGAACAACACTAGCGGCTGGAAGAGCTCAGTCAAAGGCTCAGCAATCAGTCAGAGGTGGACTGCAACATGGGTAGCAGAATAATTTCAAAAAGGGATGAACTCAACGTTGTCCATCACCTCAATCATTCATGGGTATTTTAATTTCTGGTGGTAGTAAGATGAGAGGTATTAGTGCAATTAATGCAAGGTGAAAAGGCTTTGACTATTGACTTCACCTTCCCCCTCTCTCCCTTTCTATCTTTCTCTCGACTGCACCCAAGAGCCAAACCGAGCCCAGGACCTCCTACGGATTTCGTCTAGCTGCTCTCAAACTTCAGCACTAAGGACGACCAATCTCTTCAAAGAAAGAGCTCTCAAGCCAAAAAGCTCTCGAGCCTTTAATCGATGACGGCATCAAACACGACATGAAGACAAAAAGCTACGAAAGCTAAGTATACTGCACTAAAAAAAAAGAAGAAGTTTTTTAATTTCTCAAAAACCACTCGGGCCGGCCAAGCGACCGCCGAGGTAGTTTTCTGGTGGCCCTGCGATCATAAGGACACCCTCGGACCGGTGCGAGAAACCTCCAAGACGGTTCAAGTCCTATGGTCTCGGCGGCTTCGAGTCAAACTCCCGGACCGGCCGAGCGATCCCCGAGGTATTTTCAAAATAACTTTAGTGGTCCCGAGATCATAGACACCCCGAACCGGTGCGAGAAACTTCCGGTGGTTCAAGCCCTGTGGTCTCGGCGGCCCCAAGTCAACGCCCAGGCCGGCCGCAAAACCCCCGAGGCAGTTTTATTTTGGCCCCATCAATAAAGGCTCCCAAGCATGGTCCCATCACAGCAACTCTCGGGTCACCCTTTGGGGTTCAAAAGGAACCTGAGCCTGGTCCAAGCACCCTCAGGTCATCCTCCGGGGTTAAAGGCTCCCGAGCATGGTCCCATCACAGCGACTCTCGGGTCACCCTTCGGGGTTCAAAAGAAACCTGAGCATGGTCCAAGCACCCTCAGGTCACCCTCCGGGGTTAAAGGCTCCCGAGCATGGTCCCATCACAGCGACTCTCGGGTCACCCTTCGGGGTTCAAAAGGAACCTGAGCCTGATCCAAGCACCCTCAGGTCACCCTCTGGGGTTAAAGGCTCCCAAGCATGGTCCCATCACAACGACTCTTGGGTCACCCTTCGGGGTTCAAAAGGAACCTGAGCCTGATCCAAGCACCCTCAGGTCACCCTTCGGAGTTAAAGGCTCCCAAGCATGGTCCCATCACAGCGACTCTCAGGTCACCCTTTGAGGTTCGAAAGGAACCTGAGCCTGGTCCAAGCACCCTCAGGTCACCCTCCGGGTTAAAGGCTCTTGAGCATGGTCCCATCACAGCGACTCTCGAGTCACCCTTCGGGTTCAAAAGGCTCTCAACGGTTTCGTTTTTGCCCCAGCGACATCATTACGGCCTCAACGGCTTTATTGCAGCCTCATCGGCTCTATCAGCCTTAGTGGCTATCAGCCTTAGTGGCTCTATCCCTCTACCCCAGTGACATCATTACGGCCTCAACGACTTTATTGTGGCCTCAACGGCTCTATCAGCCTCAGTGGCTCTATCCCTCTGCCCAGCGATATCATTACAGCCTCAACGGCTTTATTGTAGCCTCATCGGCTCTATCAGCCTTAGTGGCTCTATCCCTCTGCCCCAGCGGCATCATTACAGCCTCAACGGCTTTATTGCAGCCTCATCAGCTCTATCAGCCTTAGTGGCTATCAGCCTTCATGGCTATCATCCTTAGTGGCTCTATCCTCTGCCCCAGCGACATCATTACGGCCTCAACGGCTTTATTGCAACCTCATCAGCTCAATCAGCCTTAGTGACTATCAGCCTTAGTAGCTATCAGCCTTAGTGGCTCTATTCCTCTGCCCCAGCGACATCATTATGACCTCAACGACTTTATTGCAGTCTCAACGACTCTATCAGCCTTAGTGGCTCTATCCTCTGCCCCAGCGGCATCATTACGGCCTCAATGGCTTTATTGCAGCCTCATCGGCTCTATCAGCCTTAGTGGCTCTATCCCTCTACCCCAGCGGCATCATTACGGCCTCAATGGCTTTATTGCAGCCTCAATGGCTCTATCAGCCTTAGTGGCTCTATCCCTCTGCCCCAGCGGCATCATTACGGCCTCAACGGCTTTATTACAGCCTCATCAGCTCTATCAGCCTTAGTGGCTCTATCCCTCTGCCCCAACGGCATCATTACGGCCTCAACGGCTTTATTGCAGCCTCAACGGCTCTATCATCCTTAGTGGCTCTATCCCTCTGCCCCAGCGGCATCATTATGGCCTCAACAGCTTTATTGCAGCCTCATCGGCTCTATCAGCCTTGGTGACTATCAGCCTTAGTGGCTCTATCCCTCTGCCCCAGCAACATCATTACGGCCTCAACGGCTTTATTGCAGCCTCATCGGCTCTATCAGCCTTAGTGGCTATCAGCCTTAGTGGCTCTATCCCTCTGCCCCAGCGACATCATTACGGCCTCAACGGCTATATTGCGGCCTCAACGGCTCTATCAGCCTTAGTGACTCTATCCCTCTGCTCCATGGCATCATTACGGCCTCAACGGCTTTATTGCAGCCTCAACGGCTCTATCAGCCTTAGTGGCTCTATCCCTCTACCCTAGCAGCATCATTACGGCCTCAACAGCTTTATTGCAACCTCATCGACTCTATCAGCCTTAGTGGCTATCAGCCGTAGTGGCTCTACCCCTCTGCCCCAGCGACATCATTACGGCCTCAACGGCTTTATTGCAGCCTCAACAGCTCTATCAGCCTTAGTGGCTCTATCCCTCTGCCCCAGTAGCATCATTACGGCCTCAACGGCTTTATTGCAGCCTCATTGGCTCTATCCGCCTTAGTGGCTCTATCCCTCTGCCCCAGCGGCATCATTATGGCCTCAACAGCTTTATTGCAGCCTCAACGGCTCTATCAGCCTTAGTGGCTCTATCCCTCTGCCCCAGCCGCATCATTACGGCCTCAACGGCTTTATTTCAGCCTCATCGGCTCTATCAGCCTTAGTGGCTATCAGCCTTAGTGGCTCTATTCCTCTGCCCCAGCGACATCATTATGACCTCAGCGGAATTATTATAGCCTTAGCGGCTCTATCGCTCTGCCTCATCGGCTCTATCAACCTCAACGGTTTTATTGCAGCCTCGTTGGCTCTATCTCTCAACCTCAGCGGCGTTAGTGCAGCTCCATCAGCTCTATTTTTTCCTTGCCAACTAGTTGACGAGCGTCCCCCAAAAAATTGGGCGTACGCTGCTTTAAGTGGCGGGCATAAGGTAATAAACTTATCCCCAATGTTACTTAAAAAAATTTTTTACACTCCTTCGGCTTGGTTAGTGCAGGACCTACAAGCTCAAGGAGTGTAGGGGGCATCTGAATTTTCCAGTTAACAGGCCCATGGGTAATAAAAACAGAAATTTTCAAACAATTTTTTCTAGGCGGCCTTCCTAAGCGGCTTAGTTCCTAGGCGGCCTCGCTGGCCTTCTGGGTTTTCTCTTTAAGGATGCAGTGGGTATTTAATTTCGTCCACAGCTTCGCTCTCTGCTGCAACATGCGTCCGTCATAATAAAGTGAAGAGAGAGAATAAGAGGGAAAAAGAGACATGTGATGTTCATGGGTTCTCCCAAGGACCGCACGAAAGGAAAGGAAATCCTAAGCGGCCTTTCATCTTAGGCAGCAATCTTAGGCGGCCTATTCTTAAACGGCCTGTTTCTCAACGGCCTTTCATCTTAGGCTGCAATCCTAGGAGGCCTATTCATAAACGGCCTTTTCTTCAAAGACCTTTCATCCTAGCGGCAATCCTAGGAGGCCTATTCCTAAACGGCCTCTTCCTCAACGGCCTTTCATCCTAGTCAGCAATCCTAGGCGGCCTATTCCTAAACGGCCTTTTCCTCAACGGCCTTTCATCCTAGGCAGCAATCCTAGGCGGCCTATTCCTAAACGGCCTTTTCTCCATGGCCTTCCTATACGGCCTATTCCTAAACGGCCTTTCATCTTAGGCGGCAATCCTAGGTGGCCCCCTATTCCTAAACGGCCTTTCATCTTAGGCAGCAATCCTAGGCGGTCCCTTCCTCAACAATCCTAGGCGGCAATGACCTGTGAGCATTTAATGGGCTGGAGCATTTGATGGTGTAGACCCAGAAGGAAATTCTAAGCTGCTTTTCATCCTAGGCGGCCCTTTCCTCAACAATCCTAAGCGGCAATGGTCTGGGGAGCTTTTAATGAGCTAAAGCATCTAATGGATGGAAGGAAATCCTAAGCGACCTTTTATACTAGGCAGCAATCATAAGCGGCCTTTTCCTCAACGGCCTTCTTAGGCAGCAATCTTAAGCAGCCATCCTAAGCGGCCTAATCCTAGATGGTAATATTAGGCGGCCTCTTTCTCGACGGCATTTATGTGCGGAGGCATTTATAGGTCTTATAAAGGCCCTCGCTCTAAGGCATTTATTGGAAAGCATTCAATGGAATGGAGCATTCAATGTCAAGTCATGGACCACGAGGAGAGAGAGACAGAAGAGGAAGTCATAAGCGGCCTTTTCCTCAATGGCCATCCTAAGCGGCCTTTTCCTCAACGGTCATCCTAAGCGGCCTTTTCTTCAACAGTCATCCTAGACGGCCTCTTCCTCCACGGCCTTCTTCAATGGCCATCTTAAACGGCCTTCCTCAACGGCCATTCTAGGCGGCCATCGCGGCTTCTGTTTCAGACTCCCAATGCCACCACGACGATGGCTTCCTATCGCATTTATGTGCCAAGACATTTATGGTCTTGTAAAGGCCATGTGCATTTATGGCTGCCACGTTGACTCCCTTTTTGGTCCCACGCATGATGAAAGATGGCGTAGAGAAGTCAGGACGGGGAGTTTCCGACTCCCATCTTACGAAAGTCCTCGACGACCTTTTTCAGCTTCTCCGAGCTAGGCAGCTCCTGAGCAATCTTAGACGGCCCCGACACTCCGATGACGGCGGCCAAGAGAAGCCTAGACGCCCCCGACACTCCCATGACGACGGCCAAGAGCAGCCTAGACGGCTACTGAGCAATCCCAGACACCTCCGACACTCCCATGATGGCGGCCAAGAGCAATCCTAGATGGCCCTGAGCAATCCTAGGCGACCTCACTGGACCCATGTCCCACAGATGCCTTTCCGGCCTCAGCCAGCAACGGCCTCGTGGAGCAGAGGCCCTAGGCGGCCACCAGCGTCTCCCAGCTGGCCATCCACGGTGGCCCCTCGCCCAACGGCCGCGACTTTCTGTGGACCTTCCGACTCTACACGCCAGGTAGAGGGTACGGTCTCCATGGCTCACCAGGGGCCAGGTCCAGGAAATAGAATTGGATGAAGAGGAGATATAGCTTCTCCACATATCAGGTGGCATATGCATGAGCCAGAGGCATCCTTGAGTGGCCTATGGGTCCGAGGGTACTATCAGCCTTTATTTAATTCAAGAAGGGACTCATGGAGACTAAACAAGGACTCTGGCCATTAAATAAATATTCAAGATCAATGTACCAGAAAAGGCCTGCTGTGCACACTCGATCTACGGATGAAATCATGACTTGCATGAGCTAGGACGATGCTTTTAGCTCTAACATATCACTAAAAGACAACGCCTGTAGCTCTGACATGCCACTAAGAAGAAGTATCTTCATAAAGCTTTGACAGGTGGCAGCACCTCAGGTCTCACAGTATTAATCCTGACATTTTATCTACCAAAGTCTTCAATCATCAGATACCCCCAACCACTCAGATCAGATAAGCTCCAGATGTCATGATCCATCATGAGGACCCACGTGGCTCAATTCCACTAGATGACAAAGATCCAAGCCTCTCAGGCAAAGACAAAGTCCAAAGATAAATAAAAGGAGGAAAAGGGACCTCCGACCTGGTAACTCCAGAAAAACTCAACATGCTCATTCTGAGCCTCTCTCTCTTTCTCTTTCGAGCTTTCTCAAGCTCATGACTGTTGCCCAGAGCACTAACTTGAGCGTCGGAGGGTCTCTGCCAGAATACCCGGCCGTGAGACTTCTTGCAGGCTTTGAAGACGAAGGAAGGGCCCCGATATTTATATGAAGGAATGGCCGACGCTCAAGGACGCCGACTCAAAGTGATTGGGTATCAACACCAACTTAAAAAAGGATCGTAAAGTCTTCTTATTAGATTTGTTAATTTGGTCCGAATTTTCTTCATTTTATTAAAAATATGGCATTCAAACCTCTCTTGTAACTCGCGTGCATAACGTTATGTGGTAACGTGGCTATGCATGGTTGGCGTAGGCCCATGAGCGCGAGGTCTTGCACAGGTGCAGAGTCGTAGACGATCGATATTTTAGTTTAGGTTGATGCTCGCGTACTGCCTTATTAATTGAATAGACTTTTGCTAGACTTTTCTAAGTTTCCTCCGTTTCTCTTCCAAATAATTTCTCTACTCTCTCTAATTAGCAGTGGAAAGTAAATCACATGGTGCTAACTTCTTGATTTCTTTGATGATTAGGTTACATTAGAGGTTTTTTTCTTAATTACATGCTTAAGCACAAAGCTTCATAATTCCAAGTATTAGAAGCCAAGCATATCAGTCTTATGTGTCCCTACGTTCCAACTTAATCAGTTGCTTCATGGTACAAACATTTCCAATGATGAATCTGCATCATAAAGGCTAAGCTCTTAGAAACACATAACCAACTCATTTGGAATAACTTAAAAATAAGGAATTGAAATCAATTTCTCTATTTTTAAATGATAAATGCTAAGTTCAACAAATAAACATTTAATTGAAGCTTAAAAAATTACATTTTTGCACAATTAGAGTTCACAACAAAATTGATATAATTTGGAGAGCTAGAATTGATTTTGTAGGATCCATTTATAAAAAGACTAAGCTACTATCTCTTAGAACTTACTCCTCTCTTTTATCTTTTCCTTCCACATTTGAAATTCATTCCAAGCTGTTGAAAATATGCATAATATTAACTTACTATTATCTTTTGATAAGCTCAAAATCAACTTAATTAGAGAAGATATTGTACTAATATTGTTTTTAATGATCACAACTCATAAAGTTGATAATAGCAAAAAAAAAAAGATAATTATTTAGAAGAATAACATTGAAACTTTATATAGATCCAATACATTTTGATCTATTCTAAATAATAGAATTTAGTTGAATTTTAATATTTTAAATGAATCTTATCATAAATTCATTTTAATTTAATTCTACTAATGAAATTTAATTAAATTCTATTATAGAATTAACTCTAAATGGAGTGAAAGAAAAAATGAAGTTATATATTTTTATTGATTAGAATATAGAACTATTCTAAGCAATGGTATTTGAATATTTTTAATATTTCTAATAGTATATGTTAATTTTTACGTATGAAAATCACTGCATCTATTTCTTTTTACATATTATCACTACAAGACTTCATTAACGAAGGTGAGTGAAAAAGGAAAATATTCTATTCAAGTAGAAAATTAATGTTTAACTTTGGCACACAAATTACATGATAGGAATTTAGGAATTTGATTGGCAAGTAAGAGATTTTTCCTAAGTTGAAAATTCAAGTACTAAAAAAAATTGTTATATTTCTAAAGAAACAAAGTAAAATAGAAAGAACATTGTGGATATGACATAATTAAAGATTAATTTGATATTGTTTGTTTTCTTTTTTTTCTATTAATAAGAAAATGGGCAACAACTAAAGATAACATCTTTTCAACTCTTTGCTTGAAGAAAAACAGGTAGAAAATTAGGATTTGAATTTAGCACATTAACAAAAGTTTTACGGTGATTTAATCAAAATATTAATTTATATGAATTGCATTATTGGTTGGCATGTCTCCTGAGCTCTATAGACTTTCCTAAGTGAAGGTTAAATATTTTCTTATTATTCCAAACACAATGGTACATGGATTTGGTATTGGTTTTTTTTTTTTTGGTACACCCGGATGATCATACATCTCGTGTACGAATCATCCCTTGAGCATCAGAATACAAGATTTGTTGAAGGACAAAGGACAGTGATCTTCCTGTCTCCACCTCCAAAAACCCGAGTGGTGAGCAACAGATGAAGCTACCCAATCGGCCGCCGAATTAGCTTCCCGATAAGAATGGCGAATCTGAACATCTTGGGTCTCATTCAGCATATTCCAGATATCATCTAAAAGCGGTATAGCAGGACCAAGAAAGCCATGTTCCCTCCGTAGCCACCGAATTACAATCATAGAGTCATCCTCAATGATGAGGTTTTGAACATGAAGAGATCGAACATCACAAAGATGCCATCCCAAGCAGCATAGAGCTCAGTCATTGGGACAGAGGAGTCCAAACTACCAAGCCCTTCGGCCCGCGGATGACAAAAGCAGATCCCGCAAGTCTACCACGAACACTCCCATCAAAGTTGATCTTGACAAACCCTGGAGGAGGGGTTCCCATGATATAAAAACCGTATGCCGGTCGCTGCCGAAGCAGCAGGAGAACCCCAGAGGCCAAAGGAGTCAAGAACACCTGAATGGAAGCCACGGGCACAGTCCGATGCCAGGGATCTAATTTTCCTTATAATCCTTTGTAATGATATACCTCTATCTGAAAAAATAGTCTGGTTCCTAGATAGCCAATCTGATATGCCGTAGAAGCCCAAAGGGCACATTTGTACTGGGAGGCCTTTTGGAGGACATCTAAGAAGAGAGAACACTGAGAAGTCGTCTGCTCCAATCTAGAATGATAGCCCACTGACTGCTAGATCCTACCGCTCTAGGACAAGAAAAGATAGCGTGCTCAGTAGACTCTTCCTCCAAACCACAAACGGACATATAGGCTGGATAGGCAAGCCTCTCCTCACAAGCATAGCACAAGTTGGGAGACATTCCCACAAAAGCTTCCAAATGAAGAGCTGTGTCCTGGGAAGAATTGGCAGCTTCCATATCCACACAGCATCCACCTGACCCTGAAGCTGGGGACTGAACATCTTCATAAGATCCTTCATAGGGGCCCTAGGAAGACAGGATCTGCACCACAACCTACAATCCGAAGTAATACCCGAAGTAATCGGAATAGCCAGAATCCGATGAGCAAGCTCCTCTCCGAAAAAATGGGACACCAGAGGGTCATGCCAAGAGGAAGGATCAGAAGAGATCAGCTCCTTCACTCTCATACTAGTAGGGACATCAATACAAGATTTGGTATTGGTTTTTAGAGCAGTAAGAAAATGAGCAACTAAGCAAAAATAATTTTTTTATTCAAGTCTCTAACTAAAGGAGTATTGTTGCTGCATTTTTTAGCTTGGGAGCAATGCACGTCAGGATCCAGATAGCGCTCTCCTGTCTGGATGGACCTGCAAGGCAGTCTTTGTACAGAAAGCATGGGGGGTGGTCCCTGCGAAAGACCTCTAATGCCCAAATCAATGAAAATCTTCAGCAATCAAATAAGAGAAGAAGGCTCCAGTAGAAGGATCTTCCTTCTTGAGCTGATTTTTTAGGAGCAATGGCCTTTGTTAGAGTATTTTTTGGGCTTAGATTGCCTTCGAAAGCGTACCTAAGGGGTCCTGGGACTTAGTATTTGTATGTTATCGAGGAGGTGAGCCATTATCTGATTTTTTTGGATGCGTATTAGGGAGTTGGCATCCGATAAGGCCGAAATCCTAACGGTTACAGGGATCGGCAGTTGATGAAGCTGACGGGCACTTTATTGATAATTTAAAATCCCGTTGATCATGGATGAAGTGCTATATTTGGCTTCCATTTCTATTTTGGGAAGCTCATTCTGCGATTCTTATGATCAAAGCAGTTCATCCTCCGAGATATTCGGTGTGATTTGAAGCAGCAATGGCGCTTACGTTGAAGGGATGAGAATCGATCCTGATGAGGTACTAAGATAGCTCGATCCTACTGAGGTTCGGATATAACTTGGTCCTTTCGAGGCACTAAGATAGCTTGGTCCTATCGATGTTTGAAAATAGCTCGGTCCTTCTGAGGTACTGAGATAGCTCGGCCCTATTAAGGTTTGGAGACCATCTCTGGTGTTGACGTCGAGACCGATGATGGTGTCAGTACTAACCCTGGAGTAGATGAGGAGACCGACTTCGGAATTGATGCTAGGGCTGACTATGGGGCCGAATCGGTGTTGAGGATGATTCTGAAGGCCGAGGTTGACTGGGGCTGAGTCCGGAGATGAGGCCGCCTTGTAAGCTGAGGCCGAATCTAGAGATGAGGCCACCTTGGGGCCGAGTCGATGCTAAGGCCGACTAGAGCCGACTTTGGAGTCTGGGGCTGAGTCTAAAGATGAGGCTGCTTTGGAAGCTAGGGCCACTTTCATAGATGAGACCACCTTGAAGGTTGGGTCGAGGCTAAGGCCGACTAGAGCCGACTTTGGAGTCTGGGGCCGAGTCCGGAGATGAAGCCACCTTGGAAGTTGGGGCCGCTTTCGAAGATGAGATCGCCTTGGAGGCCGGGGCTACCTCAACTTCCATCGTAAACTCACACACGGCTTCATCAGCCATATCACATGGCAGTTTATCTTTTTTCAAATGATAGTTAATGAGTCAGGAACCAAAAGTGGCTCTAATCTTTTAGTCATATACACGGATGTTTGCACAATGATCATTTTACCCCATTCTCCTCTAGCGCCAATCTGTTGCTGTAGAAATCCGTTCTCCGGCTTGGGGGCAGTGCACTTCAGGATCTGGATAGCGCTCTTCTGTTCGGATGAACTTGCAAGGCAGTCTTTGCACAGGAAGCATGTGGGTGGTCCTTGCAAAAGACCTTTCAATGCCCAAGTCAATGAAAATCTCCAGCAATCAGATGCGAGGAGAAGTCTCCAGCAGAATGATCTTTCTCCTTGAGATAATTTTTCAGGAGCAATGGCCTTTGCTAGAGTTTTTTTGGGCTTAAATTTCCTTCGAGAGCATACTTGGGAGGTTTTGTGACTTGATATTTGTACGTTGTCGAGGAGGTAAGCCATTACCTGATTTTTTAGGCGCATTTTAGGGAGTTAGCATCCGATAAGGACGAAATCCTAATGGTTACAGGGATCGGCAGTTGATGAAGCTGACGGGCGCTTTATCAGGAATTTGGAATCCCGTTGATTATAGACGAAGCGCTGTATTTGGCTTCCATTTTCATTTTGAGAAGCTCATTCCACGATTCTTGTAATTAGGATGGGTCATCCTCTGAGATATTCGGTGTGGTTTGAACCAGCAATGGTGCTTACGTTGAAGGGATGAGGATCGATCCTAGCGAGGTACTAAGATAGATCAGCCCTGCCGAGGTTCGGATATAGCATGGCCCTTCCGAGGCACTGAGATAGCTCGGCCCTGTCGAGGTTTGGAGATAGTTTGGCCCTTCCGAGGTACTGAGATAGTTCGGCCCTGTCGAGGTTCGGAGATCATCTCTGGTGTTGGTGTCGAGACCGATGATGACATTGGTACTAACTCTTGAGTCGGTGGGGAGATCGACTTTGAAATCGATGCTAGGGCCGACTATGGGGCCAAGTCGATGGTGAGGCCGACTAGGGTCGAGCAAGTGTTGAGGATGACTCTAGAGGCCGAGGCTGACTGGGTCAAATCCGGAGATGATGCCACTTTGGAAGCTAGGGCCGAATCCAGAGATGAGGCTACCTTGGGGCCGAGTCGATGCTAAGGCCGACTAGAGCCAACTTTGGAGTCTGGGGCCGAGTCTAGAGACAAGGTTGCCTTGAAAGCTGGGGCCGCTTTCGGAGATGAGACTGCCCACTATTACAAAAAGTTAAATAGACTACAGTAGGTTTTAGGAAAAAGATACGTTTTTTGTAAAAAATGTAGTCTAATGTTTTAGACTACGTTTTCATAATTTTTCGCAAATTAAAAGACTATGTTTTTAAATAAGACGCAGTCTTATGTTATCTGATAATATAAAAGACTACTTTTTAAACAAGACGTAGTCTTATGTTATCTGATAATATAAAAAGACTACGTTTTTAAATAAGATGTAGTCTTATGTTATCTGATAATATTAAAAGACTACATTTTAAAATAAGACATAGTATTATATTATCTGATAATATAAAAAGATTACATTTTTAATTAAGACGTAGTCTTATATTATTTTATAATATAAAAAGACTATATTTATAATTAAGATGTAGTCTTATATTATTTATAATGTAAAAGACTACGTTTTTAATTAAGACGTAGTCTAATATAAAACTAAAAATTTATCTTTTCCCTCCTAATTTGCTTCCCTCCTTTTTTAAAAAAAACAAAACCCTTGATATTCCGCTGCAGTTTTGTTCTGGATTAGAGTTTCATTTGTGGAGACTCCATCAGCCACCATGCAGGATTAAGGTTGAGGAGACTCCCCATCACCACCACCAAAGTTTGGTTTACAAAGACTCCATCACCACGCAGGATTAGGGTTTTGTTTGCTGCCTCTTTACCAGACTGATTCAATTGCAGGTAATCTTCTTTTTTTTAAATCTAAAGATTGATCGGGAGGGAGAGAGAGAGAGGCTGTGAAAGGGCTGGATTGCATCTCGGTCGGATCTAGTTTGGCTCAGGTCCGGTGGTGTGCTCACCGGGCCCGGGCCCGGGCCATGGGCGGCAACCCCCACCAGCATCTGTGTGGCATCCGATGGGATTCGGCCGGCCATGCCACCACTAGACGATCTGTTACGAGAGCCAAACTGGCTCTCGTATTTGGCTCGAACCTGGCAGCGTGCCCATCGGCTTGCCGGACTTGGGCCATAGGCGGCAGCCCCCACCGATGTCCATGCGGTGTTCGGTGGGGTTCGGTCGGCCGGAGGAGGTCGGCCATGCCGCCGCTCAGGGAGGAGGAGCGGAAGAAGAAGAAGAAGAGAGGGAAAGAAAAAAAAAAATAGGAAGGGGTGCCGCCACTGGTCGACACTAGGCCAGTCGTCGATGGCCACCTAGACACCCTCGGGAGAGGTTTGCGAAACAGGGGGATCTACTGGCTTGGATGGGCTGGGCTAGGCTCGGTCCAACCCATTCATGCCATTTTTTTTCATTTTTCTTTTTGAAAATAAGGTGATTGTTAATTTTTTAAATAAAAAAGACTAAATTAAGATGCAATTAATCCTTACCATTTAAATTGAGCATTAAAAAATAAAAAATGATCTCATAACTTGATTCATGCATTTTTGTTTAGGATGTGGGAATATTTGTTTCCTAAATCATAACCACACCTGATTCATATTATGTTTTAAGAACATGACAATAACATAATTACTTACTAGTTATAGATTCATGGCCACTTCTTTATCATGAGATTTTAGAAATGTAATACAATCCAGGTCATCCACAGCAATAATCATATTATCCACATATAATATTATAATAGTTAAAATAAATGAACACGGTAAGATCATTGTCACTTTCAATGAGTATTGCAGCTATAATTATCCAGCTAATAGATGAGGCATATCGTGGGATTTTAAAAAGAGTTTGAAAGAGAGTTTATATGTTTTTGAATATAATATCTTTTTCATTTTAGGAACATAGATTGTGGGTTCACGAAGCATGAAAAGTAAGTCCAAAGAGATTGATGATAAAGCAAAGGTAGCTGAACCATTGTAAGTTATTATTTATCTTTTTAATTTACTTATCATCTTTCAAAATTTTTTACTTCTACGTGGTTTGATAAATTTAATTAGTTTGTTAGATAAATTAATTATATTTGTTGATTTAATTAACTAGTTACTAGTATTTTTTGAATTTAAATAGATTAGATAAGTCATGGTACTCTGCTGATAGACGTACAAAAGATACGAGGATGTGTCGAAGTTTTTTTGAATTATGTTAAAAGAAATTTAGGTGACCCTAGTTTCATACAATGTTCATGCATAAAATATGGAAATATGAAAGTTCATGATATCACAGTGGTTAAAGATCATCTTTTTTGCAATGGTATCGACATAAGTTATGATGTATAGGCATGGCATGGCGAAAACATATGTAATGTTGAGGAAGACAAGTGTACCTTAAATTCTGAAGAATGTTGTCTTCAATACAACGATGATATCAATGTTGTGGAAATGGTTGAAGCAACCAGAGATCTATTTGAATGTAATCCAGAGAAATTCGTTGACTTGTTAGATGATGTTGAGTGACCTTTATACACTGGTTGTAGTGGATTCACTAAGCTTTCTGTTTTGGTATGATTATACAACTTTAAAATAAAATATGGGTAAAGCGATACAAGTTTCAATGAGCTATTAAGCTTTTGGGGTGATGTGCTTCCAAAAGAAAATTTGATGCCAACATCAATATATGAAGCAAAAAGATATTGTGCACCTTAGGAATGCAATATGAAAAGATATATGCATGTCCAAATGATTGTATAATGTATAAAAATGCAAACAAGGATGTTGATGTATGTCCAAATTATTCTGAATCAAGATGAAAGATTCCTAAATGATCCAATCATCCAAAAGTAGGCATGCTGGCAAAAGTTCTTTGGTATTTTCCTCCTATACCTAGGTTTAGAAGAATGTATGGTACTCGTCAAATATCAAAAGATTTGACATGGCATTTCAATGAAAGAGAAGTTGATAATTACATTCGACATCAAGTAGATACAGCATCATAGAAATTAATAGACCACATATGGCCTGATTTTGCATGTGAGCCATAAAATCTTCGATTGGCACTTGCAGCATATGGAATAAATCCACATAGATCCTTAAGTAGTCATCACAGTACATAACCTGTCGTACTTATTTCCTACAATCTCCCACCATGGTTGTGTATGAATTGAAAATTCATGATGTTAACCTTGTTGATATCGAGTCCTAAGCAGCCAAAAATGATATTGACATCTTCTTGCAACCACATATTGATGATTTAAAAATGCTATGGAATGTTGGTGTTAAAATTTATGATGCATATTTGCAAGAGGTATTCACCTTAAAGACCGTATTACTATGGACGATAAATGATTTTTTGTGTATAGAAATTTGAGTGGCTGCAATGTTAAAGGTTATTTGGCTTGCCTAATTTGTGCTGAAAAATACACAAAGTGTATACTTGAAACATAGTCAAAAAAATGTGTACTAAGGTCATAGAAGATTTTTGCGTGGAAATCATCCATATAGAAGAGCAAAAAAGGTATTTAATGGTTGTCAAGAGTTTGATGTTAAGCCTAAACCTTTAACTAAAAAAAATTTACAAAAGATTAGAAATATTAATTATGTGTATGAAAAAAAGCAAGTAAATATAGTGCATGTTGAGAATTCACAAAAAAGGATAAGGTTTCAAAGGCAAAGTCTAAACTTGCATGGAAAAAAAAGGTTAATATTTTTTTATCTTGAATATTGGAAGTTTCTTCATATACATCAAGTTTTATATGTGATGCATATTGAGAAAACGTATGTGAGAGCATCATGGGAACCTTTCTTAATATACCTGGAAAGTCAAAGGATGGATTAAGCAGTCGTTTAGATCTAGTAAATTTAAAAATTCGAAGTGAGCTACAGCCAATAGTGGATTAAAAAAGGACATATTTCATGCTGCAAGTTACACACTTTCTAAGGCAAAGAAAATCAAATTTTGTAAAATGTTATATGCACTTAAAGTTCCAGATGGATACTGCTCTAACTTAAGAAATTATGTTTCTATGAAAAAATTGAAGCTTTATGGCTTAAATTCTCATGACTACCACACTTTGATCTAACAAATTCTTTCATTGGTATTACGAGGATTGTTGAATAAGAACATGAGATCCATAATAACAAGACTAAGTTTGTTCTTTAATGCACTTTGCAACAAAGTTGTGGATACTTGCAATCTCAGTTTGCTATAAGAAGAACTTGTGAAGACTTTATGTTTGATGGAAAAGAATCATCCTTCTTTATTTTTTGACATAATGGTTTATTTAAAAGTACATCTTGTACGCGAAGTTCAGTTATGTGGACCAGTTTATTTAAGATGGATGTATCCTTTTGAAAGATTTATAAAGATCTTAAAAGGATATGTACGCAATCGCAATAGGCCAGAAGGTTGCATTGCAGAATGTTATATTGCTGAAGAAGCTGTAGAATATTGTTTGGAGTACTTATCAAATATAAAAGCTGTTGGGATCCCATCAATGAAAAATGAGTGTGGTGGTCAACACATATTGCAAAACCACTTTTCGGTTCTCATATATTTATACCTGATGCGAAAGAGTTAGAGCAAGCACATCTTTATGTATTGAAAAATACAATAGAAGTTACAACCTATGTAAAGTAAGTCAGACCCATCATATATTATTTGAGTCTTATTAAATATTTTTATTTTAAAGTATGTGGTTATAACCGAATAAGTTCTAACATACATGCAATACATGGAAGAATTGAAGGCAGCTAATCCAAATAAAATAGGAAAACAAAAGTGGCTTCAGGATGAGCATAATCGAACGTTCATAAATTGGTTGCATAATCGAACGTTCATAAATTATGTACATATCAGGATGAAATATAATGAAGGTGAAAGATGGATCAATACAAGAATTGGGACAAAAAGATATACTAGAAATGACATTGAAAAATTTCGAACATGATGGTCGAGTGAGGGGTGTTGGAGGCTACGTCAATCCTACAACCTATTTTATCTTCCGAACAAAACAAAAACAAGAGAACTTTTACAACATTTGTTAGAAGAACAAAAAAAACTGAATCAACAACAAAGAGAAGATGCTGAGGAAAGAAAATCATTATTTGATTAGCTACGTCAACTTCATGAAGAAAATATAAAGTTGAGAAAAATTCCTAAAATTCCTGCAAGTGCTCACTATGTTTCGGACAATGATAGCTGCTTCTCAATTAAAAAACTACATCCAAATAAATCTGTTGCTGATTCTGATACAAAAATGATGCAAATATAGAATTTGTTGTCATTGGACAAAGAGATATGCAAAAGATATGTTAATATTTACTTATATTTGTAGCATTTTATTTAAATTCATAGTACTTATATTTTTTAATATTATTGCTTTGAAGGGAAAACCATGCAAATTGGCAGTAGGATCTATTAATAATATAATTGGATATGGTATAATGATTGAAAATGTAGCACCAAACTCTGTTATACAATTCCTTTGGGTGATCAGAATTATCGTGTATCTATTGATGTTTGTTTTGACGATGATGCTATCCTTCCAGTAATAATTGGTGATGATCCTGTGAAAGTTAAAGATTTTATTGGTTCTCACGTTGCATGGCCTCGATCAATAATTATTGATGATCGAGTCAAGGTATCTAAAACTTTTTAACTTATCCATAAATTTATGATTTATTTATATTGATAAACTATTTGCTATGTAGCATTTATGAATTGAATTTAAATTTCATTAATATTAACATGCTAAGATTGTCCTACAAAAGTTACAGATTAAAAGCAAAGAAAAGGGTCCATGGAGTTTGTCATATTTAAAGAATTATATTGCAAAAAGTTTGGGAGATATAAATACAATAACTGTGATATTAGATGTTGGTGTCTTTGATCATGAACGGGTATGTTATATTATTCGGGAAGATGTCGAAAACTTTTGCTCAATGGAGTAGATTACTTCTAGTTGTATTGTGCTATATATATATATGAGGTAAGAAGATATTTTTATATTTTTTGCGTTTTATATGCAATTACTAGATGTTACAAGTTTCTAATAATAACCATGGGATTGAATAATTTGATTTATGTAGCTATTTGTACAACCAACTCAAGAAATCAAAATTGCTCAACATGTATGGCTTCATAGACCCTGGACAGATCTCTATACACTATGGATCGGCTGGAGTACGATCAGATTTGATTGCTAAAAGATTAGAGTGTTATTATGTAGATCAATTGTTTCTAGCTCTTTATAACTTTGGGTAAGTACTTTTTTAATAAAAATTGATACTTTTGATATTAAGTTGTTAATTATTGTTATTATGTTTATGAAGGGATCACTGGTCCTTGGTGGTTATTGACCTTCATTGGAACAAAGTATATTTTTGTGATTCTATTGAACGTTAAGTGGGAAAAGAATTGAAATGTGTTATTAATACGTAAGTATTTATTTCTTTATAATTTATAGTAATTTGCCTGGATTATATCATTTGAGTCTTACACTATTATTATACTTTGCTATATCAGTGCACTCAAAATATATAACACTAAAGCTGATCAAGTTGAAAGAAAAATACTTACTTGGGAGTCAGTTAAGGTATATTAAGTTACACATTATTTTTTATAATTCATAAAATTAAATCTTATTTGTTTGAATCTTATAAAAATTTTAAATTTATTTTTTAAGTGTTCTAAGTAACCATCAGGTGTTGAATGTGGCTATTATGTCATCATGTATATGGAGATAATTGAGAATCATATTATATCAACTGATGAAAAGGTAGGTTATTATTGCGTACGTGATTCATATAAGTACTACTTTTTATGGTTTTAGATTTTTGTGTCATGTATTATTTAGTGCTCTTTTTCTGAGTAACTTATGTATATATGCAGTTTGGCGAGAAAAAGACTTATAAACAAAAAGAGATCGACATTATGCGCAGAGAATGGGTCGAGTACTTGCAAGGTTTCATTTGAAGAAACGTTATGGAAACGTTTATTGAAGTTTGGATGTCATGAAAATGTTATGGATGTTTATATGACAGTATTGGATATTTCAATTCAATATTTTTTTTAGAATTGAAAGTATATGTTTGTATAATAGGATTAGATATTATATAGAGTTTTTAATATAAAAACATAGTCTAAATGTACAATTATAGACTACATTTTCGGATAAAAACGTAGTCTAAATGTATATAATAGACTACGTTTTTCAATGAAAAAGTAGCCTAAATGTATACATTTTTTAAAAAATTTTAACTATAGTTTCTGATAAAAATGTAGCCTAAATGTATTTAAAGACTATGTTTTTTTTTTACTTTTAACTTAAATTTCTGATAAAAATGTAGTCTTTTGTATAGACTATAATTTCTGATAAAAACATAGTCTAAATGTATTTAAAAACTATATTTTTTTAACTTTTAACTACGTCTATAAATGTAGTCTAAAAGAGGAACTTTTAACTATAGTCGTACTTTTAACTGCACTCACCTAGACAACGGTTTAGAAAATGTAGTCTATATATAAAAGACTACAGTTTTTAGACATAGTCTATTTAACTTTTTCTAGTAGTGGCCTTGGATGTTGGATCGGTGCTAAGGCCGACTAGAGCCGACTTTGGAGTCTAGAGCTGAGTCCGGAGATGAGGCCGCCTTAGAAGCTAGGGCCGCTTCCAAAGATGAGATCGCCTTGAAGGCTGGGGCTACCTCAACTTTCATCGTTAACTCACACGCGGCTTCATCAGCCATATCACATTGTAGTTTGTCTTTTTCCAAACATGATAGTTAACGAGTCAGAAACCAAAAGTGACTTTAGCCTTTTTGCTATATACACATATGTTGGCGCAACGATAATTTTACCCCGTTCTCCTCTAGCGCCAATCTGTTGCTACAAAAATCCGTTTTCTAGCTCTCCCGTCTGGGTGGACCTACAAGACAGTCTTTGCGCAGAAAGTATGGGGATAGTCTATGCGAAAGACCCTTTGATGCCCAAGTCAGTGAAAATCTTCAGCAATCAGATGAGAGGAGAAGGCTCCAGCAGAAGGATCTTCCTCCTTGAGACGATTTTTCAGGAGCAATGGTCTTTGTTAAAGTTTTCTTTAGGCTTAGATTGCCTTCGAGAGCGTACCTGGAGGGTATTGGGATTTGATATTTGTACGCTATAGAGGAGGTGAGTCGTTACCTGATTTTTTGTGCACATTTTAGGGAGTTAGCATCTGATAAGGCTAGAATCCTAATGATTATGGGGATTGATAGTTGATGAAGCTGAGAGACGCTTTATCAAAAATTTAGAATCCCATTGATCATGGACGGAGTGTTGTATTTGGCTTCTGTTTCCATTTTGGGAAGCTCATTCTGCGATTCTTGCAATCAGGGTGATTCATCCGTCAAGATATCCGATGTGGTTTGAAGCAGCAATGGCGCTTATGTTGAAGGGATGAGGATCGATCCTGGCAAGGTACTAAGATAGCTCGACCCTGCAAAGGTTCAGAGATCATCTCTGGTATTGGCGTCAAGACCGATGATGGCATCGGTACTAACACTGGAGTCGATGAGGAGAGCGACTTCAGAATAACTGCTAGGGCCGACTATGGGGCCAAGTTGGTGTTGAGGCCGACTGGGGCTGAGTCGGTGCTGAGGACGACTTTGGAGGCCGAGGCCGACTGGGGCCGAGTCTGGAGACGAAGCCGCCTTGAAAGCTGGAGCCGAATCCGAAGATGAGGCTGCCTTGGAAGCTGGGGTCGCTTCCGGAGATGAGACCGCCTTGGAGGCTGGAGCCGCCTCAACTTCCACCATTAACTCACATGCGGCTTCATCAGCTATATCACATGACAGTTTATTTTTTTCAAACATGAAAGTTAATGAGTCAGAAACGCTTTAACCTTTTCGCTATATATACAGATGTTGGCACAATGATAATTTTACCCCGCATCAAGTATAAAATTGGCATTTGGATTTAGAACGCTACCAAAAAGTTTGAAAGTGATTAATTGCAAGTATCAAGATATAGAAAATTGGATGGTTGGTTGATACCTCTTCTTTATAGGTCTTTCTTAGGAAAAGATCTAGCATTCATATTTCATAATTACTCAAAAAATAGTATGTTAATATGTATGGAGGAGAAGAAAGTAAAATAGAAAGTAGACATCATAATCAAGGGTCAATTTGGTACTACTTATGTTTTTCATTTTTATGCGATTAAAAGAATGAGTTACAAGATAAATTCTTTATTCAACTCTCTAATTGAATTTGGTGATGATTTATTATAAGTATGATGTTACAAGAATCTGGATAGTTGGTTGGCACTTCTTTTCTTGCGGTATTCCAGGGAGAAAGACCTAGTATTCAAATCCTAGTATTTTGATATGTTCTAATAAAAATTAAGTATAATAAAAAGTAAATATGGATATGCCATCACTAAATATTTATTTAGTATTTTTTTTATTTTCTATTTTGATGTTGGGAAGAAAATATAATAATTAAAGATGAATTCTTCCTTCAACTCTCTAACAGGAGGAGCATAGGTAAAAAATTGGCATTTAGATATAGCACATTAAAATTTGGCGGTAAGTTAATTATAAGTGTTAGCTTTTAGCGTTTTGGATAGTGGCTGCATCTTTTTCTATGAAGATATCAATATTTAAATGTCAAATGCTATGTTGATATGTTTCGAGAAAAATAAAGTAAAACAAAAAAGAGATTGGTGACATGCCTTGACCAAAGATCTAATCGGTATTGCTTTTATTTTTTTATTTTTATGTTTGTAAGAAAATGGGTGGCAACTAATGCTAAATATTTTACTCAATTTTTTTTGGTACAGACGAGTGATCATACCAATTTTGGGCGAGTCAAGCCCGAAATATCATAATACAAAAGTTGGATCAGAATAGGAGGGCAAGTATCTCCCTGCATTCAGTTCTAGTATCCAGAATGGTCAACAACCCTAGCGGCAATCCAGTCGATCGCAGAGTTAGCTTCTCTATAAATATGTCAAATGAGGGCACTCTGAACTCCCTAAAGGATGGATCGAATGTCGATAATCAAGGAGTTGGATGGCAAGCAGACGCTGGGATCCTAACGGAGCCGGCAGATAACAGTGATAGAATCCCCCTCGATGATAAGACAACGGGCACCCAGAACACGGGTGGCGTAGAAGATACCTGCCCAAGCCGCAGACAGCTTAGCCAGAAGCACTGATGAGTTAAGAAGGCTGAACCCACCAGCCACCAATAACTCACCATAGGGCCCACATATCACAAAAGCTGATCCTGTAGTTCTACCCCGAACACTTCCATCAAAATTGATTTTGACAAACCCTAAAGATGGGCCTCCAAGAAATAAAGACTGTACACCGGTGTGCTGCCAGAGCAGCATGGGAGCTCTAGAGGCCAGGGCTGTCAGAATCAAGTCTGTGTGATGGAGAGTGTACTCCACCGCTAAGGAGAAGGCTATCCTGACGATCTTTAAGTAATGAGCCATCTCATCAGTGAACACCAACTGGTTTCGAGATAACCAAATCTTGTTAGTAATATAAGCCCTCGTAGTAACCTTCTAGTGGATACCCCATTCCAAGTCCTGCTTGATCAACCCCAAAAAAGAAATTTGGGGAGAAGAAGTACCAACTTCCTAGAGCCGGTCATCAGAAATCTGCCATATCTGTCTGGCTCTAGAACAGGTGAAAATAGCATGGTCAACCAACTCCTCAAGGCCACATAACGAACAAATGGGCTGGATGCTCAACCCACGCCTTGAGAGAAGGGAGAAGGTGGGAAGACAGTTCCAAGCCAACTTCTAGAAAAAATAAAAGCCAAACCCTAGGGTGAATAGGGAGATGCCAAATCCAAGCCACATCCGAAGACTGTTGGGGATTGTGGCCTATAAATCCTCAGAAGGTCTCTAATAGGAGCCCGAGATAGATAGGATCTCTTCCAAACCCTGACATCAGAGGTATGACCCAGAATGACAGGAGTGGATAATATGCGACGATAGAGGTCATCCCCGAAGAGAGTGGATAGCAGAGGGGTATGCCAAGCCGAATGGTCCTGGGTGATTAAGTTAGAGACTCTCATACCACTAGGGATGGCAATGCTGACAAAGCTAGGCCATCGAGACAGGGGGAGGTCCGCAATCTACGTATCCCAAACCACATCCATCGAGACTTCATCACCAATCATCCATGAGATGCTATTCAGAATATCAGGAGCATGCCGGCAGACCTTCTTTCAGAAGATAGAATACCTTCGAGTAGGCAGAGAATCATCAGAAGAAATTCAATCTCCATACTTAGCATGCATGAAGGAGCTCCACATACAGTACAGTTCAAGCAGAAACCGCATGGCGTGCCTAGCCATCAAGGCCTCCCTTCAAACAGTAAGGGACTGGATCCCCAACACTCTCTCAAAGATTGAAAGACAGACAATGTCCTAAGCCACAAGATGAATACCATGTCTATCCTGCATAGAGGCCCAGAGAAAGCCCCTAAAATATCTCTCGATCCTCCGCAAGCAAGTCAATGGAATAGCCGCATTAGATAACAGATAGAGAGGAAGAGATGAAAGCACATATCGTAATAGGGTAATCCTCGCCATCATAGAAGGATCAGTAACCAGCCATCCATCCAAACGATCACAGACACACCTCTCGAGGTCACTGAAGTCAGAGCACCGAGGCCATCTCCCTGTAATACACTACAAGGGAAAAAAAATATTGCGATGCCCAAATGTGTCGCAATTGCGTCGCTAAACATGCTATTGCGACGCAATAGCGACGCAATGATGGCATCGCTCAGATGTTCGTTGCAATATAAATTTGTCGCAATTGCATCGCAATATTGCGACTCTCTGCGATGCAACAATGAGTCACAATATTGCGACGCATCCAGATGCATCGCTAAATTTAAAACTAATTTTTAATATTTTAAAATTATTATTAAATATTGTGACGCATTCAATTGCGTCGTAATATTGTGACGCATTTAGTTGCATCGTAATATTTAATAATAATATTTTAGATATAATAACGACGCAATTTGAGTCGCTAATGCGTCGCTAAGAAATTTTTTTTTAAAATATTACGACGCAAGGTCATTGCGTCGCAATATTTAATAATAATATTTTAGAGATAATAACGACGCAATTTGAGTCGCTAATGCGTCGCTATTAAATTTTTTTTAAATTATTACGATACCAGGTCATTGCATCGTAATATTTAATAATAATATTTTAAAAATATTAGCGATGCGATTTCAATCGCTAATGCGTCGCTAATTAAATTTTTTTTAAAAAATAAAATATTAAAAATTAAAACGATTAATATAATTTCGTAACATTTAAATATTGATAGAAACATTCTTTACTCATATTGATCCAAACAATAATCATTCAATTTCCGAAAATAATTCATATATTAAAATTTTGAAGTTTTAATGTACAACATATAAAAAGAAAAAAAAAATACATCAAGAATCTGAGCGATCACGTGAAGGCTGGAGACCCTGCGACAAGCGGTTAACCATATCCTGCAAATGACGCATCTGATCTCGCACATCTGCAAGCTCCTGATCCTGGCCTCGCATACGCTGCTCGAACTCATGCTCGACCTCCTGCCGAACCTCCTGACGAACGTCATGCCGAACCTCCTCCGCAATAGATCTCCGAATGTCATCTAAACGCTCGGCAGGAATATTACCAGAAAATTGCAAGCTGAAGGCCTGATGGGGAAAATATGAGGAAGCTCTAGTGCCCAGACCATAGACCCTGCGGTCTCACGGCTGGGCACCAACAGCCTCCAAAAATACATGCCGACTCTCCTCTACTGAGAGTTCGACGGGCGTCTCCCCATCAGTGGAGTCGACCTGCGATGCCTGGGAGCGAAGCTCCTCGACTCGTGTCTTTGAATTATAAAATCAACAATAAATGAGTTAATAAATTTCTTGAAATAAAATTTTAGAAATTAAACATATACTACATAAAGCTAATTTCTTACAGCAACCTCCCGTGATCGCGTGTCGACCCAGGAACGGTCCCTCCTGGTGTGTGTCGCCCTGAATAGACGAAACTCACCAGGATCTCCGCCCTCCTGCTCAGACTATAACAATAAAAAAATTGATATTAATACAAATATTTGTAAATAACTAAATGATTAATTAAATTATTTATGTTTTCTTACCATACGGTGTCTGTGCTCCTGAATCGAAATAGAGCCCGAAGTATGACGGGAGAGACCCATGCCAGGACCGCCCTTCTCGGATCGGCGGTTCGTGCTGGCTGATGCGGACCTCCTGCACAGCCATCGGACTACCAGGCCTGCTGCCACTCATGCCAAATACCCTCTGGTACATGCACAGGACGCTGATCCGATGACCTCCAACGATGAAGCATGTCGGAGTATCGGCGACCCGTAAGAGCCTCCCATGCTGCCCTAATGGCATCATAGCTGGCAGGGTCCCACGTAAACTTTTTCTACATTAAAATAAATAGTTAGTTTCAGAATTTATTAAGATTAAGAAAATTTATATCAGTTATAAATTGTATTTAATAAGTTTACCTGAAACTCAGAAAAATAAAACTACCTCGTGGCTGGAGATACGTGGCGCCAATCGTAGCCACTGGGATCTACACGCCTCTAAAATACGGCGCTGATGTGCTGGATACATGATGCTGCTCAAAAAATCTGTTAAAAAAATGCATGTTTATAAGTAATTGACTTAAAACATAAACATATATTTTTAATTAGTATATACTTACAGCCCATGAGCATCAAGTCGAAGTACGGTGCGGCCGTTGGTGGAAGAACTATCGGAGGTATGCGCTGATCGGCTAGATGGTAATACCAATGCAGGATCACCGCCGACTGCTGGAGAGATCGAAGGCTGTGCAATGTGTGGAGATCCGAACTCTCCATCTCCAAAGCTCATGTGATCTGATGCAGCAGGGCTACGTCCCTGCTCACTCGTATGTCGTCGGTAGATCTACCTCTGCCCGTCATACTGAAAATACTAAAGATTCATGCAATTAAATTACGATTAATGATTGACTATGTAAAAATTTAACACTTATAAAATAAAGTTGAATTTTAAAAAAACCTCTATGTTTAATCGGTGTCATTTGTTTCGTGAAATGTTGGTTCAACATCCGATGTCGTATCGGACTGCGATTCAGTTTCATTATCATCGGAAGGAAACCGAACATTTGCATCCGCAATTTCTTGGACATCACCATTTGGATCTCTAAGTGATGTTTCAGGAGCCCTTGTGTCGTCCTCAATTGCATGCATTTCCATCTCATCCTCTTGAAATGCAGGGCACTCGGCTGATTGACTTGATGAACTCTCCTCTAATAAGATTGTTGAACGTGGGACATTTTAGAAACAGCCCACCAATCTCGCTTGTCGTTGCGCAAACTTGGATATCCGCAGTAAAACACTTGCTGAGCTTGGGATGCAAGGATGAATGGGTCATATTTCTGCAATGGTTCACTTCAACCAAATTGTAGTCGTTATGAACCCTTTTGCCCACAGGAACTGTCGGATCGAACCAATCGCAACGAAACAATACGGTTCGTTTCATAGGCCAACCGGGATATTCAACTTCAACCACCTCTACTAACTTTCCGTAATAATCCTGCATATTTGCTCCAACACTTTCTCCTTTAACACACACGCCCCAGTTCTGCGTGCCTCTTGAAGCTGCTAATCGTTCAATCTGAAATTTGTACCCATTAACAAAATAGCCAGTAGAGGTTGTTACGGTCTTCAATGGCCATTGCGATAGACATTTAATGAAAATATTATCGGTTGGGGACCATGGACCGTTTACCTATAAATTAATAAGCTATTCACAACCAATTCAAAAAATTAAAGCCATTATTGAAATTGATTGAGTGATACTACTCACAAATTCATAAAACCAGTAAGCGAACTCCGTTTCTAACTTCTGTCCAATTGCAACTTGACTGATGTCGGGATTCATCTGTCGTTGTCTATCACAATACATCCTTATGGGATGATAAGGATTAAAACTGATGTTAGCAATTAAATATTATGGTATATTGTAATTTAAATTAGAAGTTCCAATTAAGCATTGAAGTATACACTTACTCAATATATGGATCGACTTCTCTACAGTTCATTAGGATATAATAATGTGCTGCATTATACTCCATATCGCTAAGATTTCTTGACTTCTGCCCCCAAATGAACGGCCGATACCTTTAAAAATTGATATTCTACCGTCATTAGGTTCTCCTTCGTCCACACATACGTCATCGTTACGACCAAGATTTGGCTCCTCGTGTGGACGTGACCCTCAAAGTAATGCGAGGCAAAAGCTGAAACTTCTTCGACCAAGTGTGCATTGCATATAGAACCTTCAACCCTTGCCTTATTACGCACATTATTTTTTAACTTCTTAAGGTACCTATATGTAAAGTTGAGACAAAAAATTAACCAATTTTCTCGCAATAATATTTGAAATGTCAATATGTCTTAATGATGTATATATTTACCTCTCGAAAGGATACATCCAGCGATACTGCACGGGACCAGCTATGCTCGCTTCGTATGGCAAGTGAACCGGTAAATGCTCCATTGAGTCAAAAAAACTGGGAGGAAATATTCGCTCCAGCTTGCATAAAATAATTGGAATTTCCTCCTCAAGCCTTGCCATGGATGCAGAAGTAATGACTGTGGCAGACAACTCCTTGAAGAACAAGCTGAGCTCTGTCAATGCCTTCCAGACATGTTGCGGAAGCAACTCACGAAAAGCTATAGGCAATAACCGTTGCATGAAAACATGACAGTCGTGACTCTTCATGCCGAACAACTTGAGCTTATGCATGTCCACACACCTACCGATATTTGAGGCATAACCATCTGGAAATTTTAACCCTCTAAGCCAGTTACATAAAACTTCTCGTGAATTTCTGTCAAGAGTGTAACAGGCTTTAGGATAGGTCCCGTCGGTACTCCTCCTCAAATCACCTCTTCTGCAATACTGATTAAGTTCTTCTCTTGACTTTGCAGTGTCTTTTGTTTTTCCCGGGATGTTTAGCACCGTGTTAAATATGTTATCAAAAAAATTTTTCTCGATATGCATAACATCCAAGTTGTGCCGGATGAGATTTGTGCTCCAATAAGGCAAATCCCAAAATATACTCCGCTTCTTCCAGTTATGTTCTTTACATATACGGCCATTTATTCTATCTGCATCTGGTTCCCAAGCATACCTCAACCCCAAATGCTCTATAGTATCAAATATATCCGTGCCGGACCTAACCGGTTCGGCGAATTTTGTGACTGCTTTGTTCTTCCGGAAGGCGATCAAGTTACGCCTGTAAGGATGATTTGGGGGCAAGAACTTCCTATGATTATCAAACCATGACTGCTTACCACTCTTCTGCAATGTAAATGCATCCGAATCATACATGCAATGAGGGCATGCCAGACGTCCAGCAGTGCTCCAACCAGACAACATTGCATATGCCGGGAAGTCACTTATTGTCCACATCAAAGCAACTCTCATGATGAAATTCTGTTTCATAGAAATGTCGTAGGCTACGACTCCTGTTTCCCACAACATTTTCAATTCGGCCACCAACGGTTGCAGGAAGACATCAATCTTTTCCTTTGGATTTGATGGTCCTGGAACCAAAACTGTCAAAAACATTGCAGTATCTTTCATGCACTTCCATGGAGGAAGGTTATATACAGTCAGTATCACAGGCCAACATGAATACTGTTGCCCCGCTTGACCGAATGGTTGGAAGCCATCGGTACAAAGACCTAATCTCACATTCCTTATATCTTCAGCGAAATCAGGATGATTTTCATTGAAATGCTTCCAAGCTTTTGAATCTGATGGATGCCGCATTTCATCCTCTTTAGATTCATGTTCGGCATGCCATCTCATATCAGCAGTGTAGCCTCAGATCTGTATAATCTCTGCAGGCGTGGAGTAAGAGGAAAGTAATGCATCCTCTTGTAAGGAACACTTTTCCTCCTACTTGTACTAGCTCCCCCTTCGCCGTTTTTGTACCTCGATTGCCCACAAATCTTACACCATCTCAGCTCCGAGTCTTCACCCCAATATATCATACAATTGTTCAAGCAACAATCGATCTTATTAACCGGGAGCCCAAGCCCACGCAACAACTTCTTCGTTGAGTAAAAACTGTCTGCTACAACATTATCATTTGGCAAAATTTCCTTGATTAACCCAGCTACAGAATTAAACGCCTTTTCTGATAATCGATGTTCTGCCTTAATATTCAACAACCGAGCAGCCGTAGACAACTGGGAATGACCCTCACAACCAGGATACAATTCTTGATTTGCAGCACGCAACATATCATAAAATTGCTGTGCATCTGGATTTGGTTCTTCCATAAATGTATTCTGATTGAATTCATTACCCGATGCATTCATCACCATTTCTTCATATGTGTTTAGATTCACAAATGGTTCATCAACGGGAATTGACACTTGTTGGCTTGTAACAACTGCTGGAATTTCCTCTGGTTCACCATGACAGTACCAAACATCGTAATCAGGAACAAACCCCTTTTTACACAGATGCACCTTAACAGTTTCGACATCTCTGTAGGCTTTATTCTGACACCTGTGATAGTTGCATGGGCACCTAATCCTAGGCCCATCCATCCATTCAGGTTGGCTACATGCAAATGCGATAAATTCTTCCAATCCATTCAGAAAATCTGGATTAAGCAAGCCATCTTTTATCCTTGCATACATCCACGAGCGAGCCCCGCTCATTTTTGACCGACTTATACAATTTCTGGTAAACCATTAAAGGAAACCACATTATAAAACTATATTAGCATTACTAAATATATAACTAAATTATTTCTTTTACACAACTAGGTTAATAACAACCATTTAAATAATTTATAACTAAACCAATTTTTTTTAGACAACTAAGGTCCCTACCCTGCAAGGCCGGCCACGGCTACGATCCTTGGCGTGCTAGCAAGGACCGAGGCACAGGTTCATGCCAGGCTAATGCTAGGGCTTGAGTTCGGGTCGGGCCGCAAGGCGGTCCGTTTAATCATGAGACTTCACAAGCATTCAAGTGTCCTAAATTAATTCCACCTTCACTCCATGTCTAAAAGGTAAGGCCCTATCCCATTCAAGAATATTTTTTGTGATATGTTATTCTGCTATTAATTATCATCGATCGGTTACGTTGAAATTTCAGCAGCATTTCCCCATATGTTCTCCTAAATGTGTGGCATATATGCCACACTAGGAGAACGTATGAGCAAATACAAACCGCAATCTCACCCAACGATGATTAATAGCAGACTAACATATCGCAAAAAATATTCTCAAACTGTCCACCAGGACAATTTGAGAATTTGCAAGACTAAGTCTTACAAATTCTCAAACGGGTCTAAAGGTTATAGTGCTGTGATTAATAATATGGAAATCCGAAGACAATCGAACTTATGCTTGTTATTCTTAACTTCTTGTCAATTATACATATATAGGAATAGTGTTCTATATATATAGTCACTGACTTCTTAAGATTATTATGTCGATATAAATGTTTGTGAAGACTAAAATATAAATCATTGAAACTACTAATTTGTTGCTGAAAATTAAATAATAATACAACAAGACTTTCTATCTAGCATTACATAATTTAATGCATCATTCAATTTGAAGCAGAATGTAAATAATCAAGACATAACAATTGTAAATAACTACAAATGCACAAATATTATTGCATAAATAGCTATAAAGAAATGAAAGCTACGACTGCAATTTTGAAATTAGCTAAAGAATGGTTAATGAGCTAAATTAGTTGACCTAAATAGCTAAGCTAATTCAGCTCGATCTAAAGAGTTCTGATCTCAGCTTACAGTTACTGATAAAATTAATTAAATAGCTACGATTTATGAGTTTAATCAGTTGATTTAAAGAGTCATGATTGATAAGCTAAATCAGTCTATCCAAAGAGCTCCGACTAATGACATAAAAATTAATTAATTTATAACTAATCTAATAAAAATTAGATTAGTGTAGTCACATTTTTTTAAAAAAATTAAGTTGCCCATGTTTTAAAAATATTTATATTTTTTTATATTTGTCATCAAATTATTTGAAAATATTTTTAAAAATAATAAAATATGATAGAATCTAATTTTTTTTGTTAATTTTT